>JAIWWG010000106.1:0-96125 GCA_025435555.1 Chytriomyces cf. hyalinus JEL632 | reverse complement strand
GGAAACTCATGGGTATCTCCCTGGTTTTCTATTTTTTCACGGTAGAAATTATAAAGAACCAAGATGGAAATCCCCCGAACGTCCCCAAGGACTGTTGGGCCCTTACCAATCCAAAAAGTTACGATTTGAGTAAGAAACTATCCAACCAACGTCCAAAGTGCATATGACTGTATCCTTGGACCTCTGACGGGGACTCTCCCACCTGGGTAGGGAGCCATGGGTCCAAGTGACAGTGTACCAGTAAGCAGCGCTGCCTGCTGTCCATGTACGTTTCAGCGTGTCAGTTTGACTATGGTGTACTAACTTTGAACTTTGCTTATGCAAGATCTGGGTCCTCAAGTGCCGCCTGTCCAGGCTCAAACCTTTGTTTCAACTACACAAGCTATGTACTGGTGTGTTTCTGCCGAATGCTTGGTGTTGCAGGTAGTTTGGCTTAGTACTGTTGGTATTCTCTAGAGTGATAGAGTCTGACACCTTATGACGACTTGGTGAGGGTGTCATATGAAGGTGTGTTATCATGGTGGATCGTTTAAAGTCCCAACTTTGTGTAAATAAAGCTTTATTGGGGTCTTGGCAGTATGCCTCACAACTTCTCATCCAGTGACCATAAATGGCCGTGGATGCCACGTGGGTGCTCGTAGGACTTGGCAGATTGCATCTTTGTGGATACCACTAAGAGACAACACTATGCTGGCAACTGTCAATGCCCCTAAATCACTTCCCTGCAACCCCAAGAGATACTGAATCAGACATTTTGTCCAAAATGCATGCTCAAACACACTGCTGCTGCTGATGTACTTTTTTCTCAGTGCAATCAGCTCGCATGGCAAAAATGGACTATCTCTATTTGCTTCACAACCTTAGTCAGCCTTTGATGAATTTTCCCACTCCAAAACCACCATATTTGAAGTTGATGGCTGACCCTGATGAAACAGCACTGGGCTTCCAGCATGAATTGGGCACACATGTGGATTGCTACATATATAGCACAAGTACATGCACTCTGAGCAGGCCTCCTTGTAGTGGTTATTTGCCACGTGTCCATGAGCTACATGCATCTCATTTACAGTTGTCATCAGAGATTGCACACACTTTGGACCTTTCCACTTCCCATCACAGTAAATTGGGTTGCCCTTGAGGTCAAGGACTGGAGTTCCATCCTGTTCAAGTAGTTGGGTACCTGCTTTGCCACACTTCCACTTAATCACCAGTGTCACCAGTCTTTCACTCATGGATGGAACCAGGCCTTCTGTTGGATTGTCTTCAAGCATGATCAAAGAATCAAACTCTGCTGTTGCATCCTTGGCAGTTTTGACAGCCTTGGCTATCTTGACGTTCTTGCTACCTTTAGGTCTGCCCCTCCCACACTTGGCAGGAACAACAACAACCTCCTCTGGCATTGCTTCTGTGTCACTTTCACTCTCATCACCATCTTCATTGGTGTTCTCATTGTCTGAGCCAGCTTCCACCTCATCTTCTTGGTGATCATGCTCTTTGTCAAACTCATTGCTGTCAAACTCATTACGTCATCATCTTTGCTGTTATAGTCTTTGCTGTCATCATCTTCTCTGCATTCAGCCATGAGAGCTCTCACCTCCTCTTGCTGAAGGTTCTTGAGGGCCTGGTGTTCAATTGCTTCCATTGGAGGGGCCATGGACATTTTATCAAAAATTTTCGGGATTGGTCTGGGATAGGATGGGCAGGATAGGTCCATTTTTCTGGAATTGGAATTTTCAAATTAGTTGCCATACTATATCTACTAGACATTTATCCTACTCAATATCATAATTCATGCCCATATGTATTGAGGTTGGTAGAATGGTGAGACATGGGACTCTTCTTTATTGCAGTAGAGAATAAGAGATGAACCTTTATTGAAGTAAACAGTGCTCCATCACTTGACACTGATATTCAACACATAGTCCCGATGCTCTACTGTTGTCAAAACCTGGGTAGGCAGCAACGGTGAGAGACCAAGTGACAGTATGCTGGCCAGCTTGTCATTGCATTGATGGTGTACTAACATGATCATGGCATGTTTGCAATTCATAGGTCCTCAAGTGATGCCTGTCCTGGCTTCCATTACGTTCCAACTACACAAGCTATGTACTGGTGTGTCTTGCTGCCTGCTGGCCATATACGTGTCAGCATGTCAGTTTGACTGTGGTATACTAACTTCAAACTTTGCTTACGCAAGATCTAGGTCCTCAAGTGATGCCTATCCAGGCTCAAACCTTTGTTTCAACTACACAAGCTATGTACTGGTGTGTTTCCACTGAATGCTTGGTGTTGCAGGTAGTTTGCCTTAGTACTGTTGGTATTCTCTAGAGTGATAGAGTCTGACACCTTATGATGACTTGGTGAGGGTGTCATGTGAAGGTGTGTTATCGTGGTAGATCGTTTAAGGTCCCAACTTTGTGTAAATAAAGCTTTATTGGGGTCTTGGCAAGATGCCTCACAACTTCTCATCCACTGATAATAAACGTGGGTGCTTGTAGGACTTGGTAGGTGTGCCAGAGACATGTTTGTTTGATGGACGGTGTGTTACTGTCCCTGTGGCTTGTCTATACTTACATGAAATTGCATGGATTTCATGTCTTTGTTACATGTGGGGTCTGCAAGTGCTCAAACACCTGTTTCCCACATCTTCATGCATTCCAGAGATTTTGAGCTCTCCTTTATGTTGAGTATATGAGGAGACCACTGGTCCACCTTGACCAGGATCCACAACATTGGCACATGCCTTATAACGTCTCACATGGTGGCAGTGTTTTGCTGTAGATGACACCTGAGTGCTTGTAAGGTTTTTGGTAACCTTCCAATGTGATCGACAGTATGTTACTGTCCCTGTGGTAAACATTATGTTACACTGAGTACTTTGAATGTGTTTCCAAGTTGCATAAGAGAATATCAGACTTCTCAGGGTCTGAGTCTCATACCTTCATGTATTCGGAGGCGAGAAGTTTATTTGAGTACACGAGTGAACTAGTGGTCCACCTTGACCATGGTCTGCAATAAACAAACAGTCCTTGGAGACATTTCAGGGATTTCCTCAGTGAAAAAAATAGAAAAACATAGAGGAACCTGTTTTTCTGCCCCAGAGTGCTTCTTTTGTCAGAAATCCATCTTGATCCTGCAACATAGAATAGTAGATAGTGCTGATTTGGACAGGAGAAACGTCTGAACACTCAAGTTGGTCCAAAATCCTTGAGGAAAGTCTGAGAAATAGGTGGCAATATTTGTCGGTGAATAGAATCAGGATAGATGTTGGAATTAACACATTTATCTAAGAGATCAACACAAACAAAACAACGCATAAAGTAAACAACATGAATAAAAACTGTCACTTGCCACTATGATTTTACTGTGTTGCGCTCTATACTTCACAGTGCACCACCTATCAAGAACTGGACAATTCCCATTAAAGCACAGTTTGGTAAATACTATCTTCTTCCATCTTGGCATCTGACTGTCTTCCCCCAATGGCTTCATATTAGTAAGGGTTAACATAGCGTTATGAGTCTTCAATTTCGGCCTGATTGCAAACTGGTGTTGCACATAGTCGGTACTCTTCTTTCCTATACTGCTTTTCCCAGTAAGTATTCATCCTCTAATAGCATCATAGTTCCCTTGTCCTGCCTGCTACACCACAGGGGATGTGAATGGGATAGCCTCTGTTTTTGACAAACAGGAAAAGGAGCACAACACCTCAAAGACCTTTCTATTGCAATTAGAAAACTCATATGACCTCCAGCTTTTTCCCTTGGATGCTGACCACTAACTCTGCCTCTCAGGCAAAAAGGAGCAGTTCAGGGCACTTCCATATGAGACTGCCAAGACCTGAAAAAAGCACCCCGCTTGTTTCCAGGACCACAATGCATTGGGTTCCTCCCAGAAGAATGTGTCGCAGATTTATACTTGACAGGAGTCCAATCTGTGTCATGTCTAGTTCAGAGCCACCTTCCCTAGACAATTGATTTCAATGTACTTCTAGATTTAGTGCATTGTCACAGGGCAATCTCTTACCCATAAATGAAACAACAATGAACAATAAATAAAACAAAGAAAAGGGAAAGAAAGAAAGAAAGAAAAAAAAAAAAGAACTAACAACTAGGAAGGGAGAAGAATAAACCCCATGAATAACAGTCGTTACTTTACACTTTCTTCTTTTTCTTTCTATCTGCGAAATCTGGGTATAAATGGTAGATCTGCCACAGGCAAATTTCTTGAATGTGGCTGCGTACACAATGCCAAAAGATCCTTTGCCAAGTACTTTGGCGCGGTCAATGCGCACGGCAATTGCCGGGATCTCTGAGTCAGACTTTTTCATTGAATTAAAATGCTTGGCGCTGACCAAAAATATGTATTCTCGGCAAAGACAACCAAACAATGACGGAGCCTGCGCATCAACGGGGCCCGATGCTCCCCATTCACTCGAAAGTTGCGCAAACTGGTTGAACCGGCTTCCATCACAGCAAATCTCGCAGTTCACGCCCAAGTTATCGTGTCAAATCAATATTGAGAAAAACGGACAGCTGCTGCAAATTAAAAGTCAGCAGCACCCTCAATGGGTACCAATCTGAATGGTTGGGAAGCGCCATTGGGATTGCATCAGATAATTCCGGAGAGGCTTTATCGCAAACTGCACGTGTGGCGCTAGAGAACCATGGTTGTCGCAGGGACTCTAATGCGGAAGGTCTGTGGAATTGGTTTTTTTGGTTTGATGAACGCGCAGTACGGTGTGCGAGAAGAACAGCAATCAACCAACAAACGGGTGCTTATATACACAGTTTCCCAAGTGGCGCCAGTCGGACGGCGCGGCACGTTGCGGACCAGAAAAAGTAATGACAAATGCATCCTGGGCCCGCCATCCAAAGCACAGGGTAAGCACGAAAAACTAAGAGTCACATGGGAAAAAACTCAAAACAGCCAAATCTCACAGGTCCAACTTCCTTCTTCATCCACGCGTCAAACTCGTAGTCCCACGAAATGCTACGCGCCATGGCCTTGTCACAGTGGGCCTTATCGAGCCTCTTGAGCAAAAAGTACCCCTGCCCACATTCTCGCATGGACTCGCACAACTTGACTTCAAAGCCTCCCACTTTGGCCGCAACAACGCGGCAGTTTCGTGAAAAGTCCTTGTCTCCTTGCGCTTTAACGTTGAATGTCTCCCACTTTGGACAAGCGAGGAGCGTGTTACGCGGTGGTGCTTCTTCCGGAGGGCTGAAAGGAAGCTGGTTGCGGACGTCTTGAGAAGAAGTTTGGCTGTGTGGGTTCTCCGACGGTTCAGAGACGGATCCAGCAGCAACAAGAGTGAGAATAATGTAGAAAAGGACTACACCAGTAAACAGAGCCATACGATGAGGGATGTGGATAGCCGGCTTGTTGTGTGGGTCGATGCTGTCACAATGCGAACAGTGTTTGCCACGCCGGTCTGACACGGAAGTGTAGTGCACAGCTGCTTCCATTTCGTCATCTTGCATATGGCTGGACGCGATCGATTCTGTGTAATGATCCATGGTGACCCTTTGTTTTTGTGGTTGTTATTGATTTTGTTTGGCCGAACAAAATTTTTAGGAAATGTCTGTTTTCTGCATTGCCGCCTCATTGCCACGCATGCGCGACAACCGTCAACAGGCTCAGCTCCGTTGCCTACGATTATTCCGACGCCTCCCATACTCAGTATGATGCTCGATGTTTGAATCTTTGCCATTTGCACAGCCTCAAGCGCGCGTTGCAGTGGGTGTTGGAATTGCCTGCGCAGTCTCACTTATCCTCCACAAATTCGGTAATGTAATGTGCAGGTTTTCCTTGCCATTCAAAGCAAAGAAATCATTTGATCGCGTTTTGAGTTTTGTGTTTGAGTGCGGAAAATAAATTACGGATTCCGTCTGTGTGGCTTCGTGCTCTTTCAATTCTTTTCACATTTCTGTGCGATGAAACGCGGCTGTTCGCGGCAAAGAGCGGCGCTCGAAACTTGTTCGGCCATTTTAAATTAATGTGGAAAAATGTCGGCGCTGTCTGAAAAAATGTGAGCGAGACTCATATGGCAAAAAGTGTGGGGCACATGAAGAACGGCAAAAGAGCTACATCAGAATAGTACGCGGAAAATGATATGCCGATTTTGCATTGGTTCGTTTGTTTGTTTGGCCATGATGCAGAGTTGTCAGTCCTTTATTTCAAGCGGAAGTGCGCCACAAGCACGGATGGCATTGGCAAACTAAACGATACGGCCAATTTGACTGCAGGGAACAAGCAGGGCATTGGCAGACCTTGCGGTAGAAAACAGTTTATTTTGATTCTATTTAAATTCAAGAAAGAATGGTCAAGTTTTGAGAGGATTTGATGCGTGAAAGTCTGCCTTCTTTCCGCATTTTCTCTGCAATGTTTTTGGGGAGGAGAGGGATTTTGGATCGGTTTGCTTTGATAATCTTGAGCGCCTCCAGCCTCCAATTCCTGTTCATAAATGTCTCAACGGTGTCCAGTACGGACTGCCATAACATTGATTCAGGGATGCTGTTTTATAATACGCCTATTAAGAAAAACGGCGGCGCATCTGGAACTTGCCAAAAGCACGTACAACTTTTCAATCGGCGTCGAAATGGCTTTTCGCAGCTTTTCCACAAGCATATCTGAATCTCGATAATGATAGCTGTACGCGTATGGTTCGCCAAGTGAAGCAACTGGTCCATGCTGACTCCAGAAACTGCAGTTCTCTGTACATGAGTATTCCGGAATGCATCGAAACTGTAAAACACCACTTACTCTCTGAAAAGGTTCCATCCATCTGGTGTAGGGGTATCGTGGTAGTACGGAATCAGCACAGGGACACCTGCACAACTTTGAGTGGTTTCAACAAAACGTAAGATTCCAAATTCCCCTCAACGCCGTCTCACAGTGCGACATAAGGAGACGGTGAGAGAGCCGGATTTCCCACAGCCAGCATTGCTTTTGACTTCCCAACCATATGCTTGTACTCTGACGGAAGTAAAATTCCAGTGCTATTTATACCCGGCAGAAGTGGTCTATCATTTTCATCAAGCTGGCTTGCGGACGTGATAAACTTTACTCCAAGCTCTGTTCCATTCACCAGCCGGTCCCACATTTCCTTTGTTGGAGACCTGTCAGTGAAAAGGTACTCTGCGCTTGGATCAGAATACACAATCGCGTCGAAAAGCATGAGAATCTCACTTGTGTGTTTGGCGAGAATGACAACTTGTTCATCCCTCTCAGAGGCATTCACAGTCTCATTGCACTCTTGTTCATATGAAAACGGAATGCACGAATGTTCGGGATACGGGAATGGTCTGTGTGATTTAGCGCGTTGGAACGAGAAATCGGAGCACCAGTTGAATGTTTAAAACAAAACAAAAATTACACGATGGTCCATTCATTTCCAAGAGGATTATATGAGTAAATCTGGTCGGATTGATCCGTCCAGAATGATTCTCCAGGTCGTGCACCCCACTTGGAAAAAACGTGTCAAACAAAACCATCCAAACAAATGTCCCTTACATAAGAAATCGTAAACAGCTTCCATACAGGTATGATCCCCTGTTCATTCGCTGGTATAGTCGCCAAGTCTGGCCATGTCGAATCAAGGCGTTGATAATTTTCGACGCAGCGGGGATCCAAAACACAGGAAACAACAAGAATATCTTCCGCCCAAATGCTCAGTCTGGTTGCATGAAAGTGTGTAAGCAAGCTCGCCCAGTTTTGCGGAATAAATGGAAACGCGCACATGACGTCTGGCATAAAGTTGTAAACATTTCGAAGGAGCGTGTAGTCGTCAACAACCAATAGCGTGTAGTTGAGCTCATTGAACGCGCGAATCTGAACAAGCGAACATTAGCAGCATACCCTCAAGATAAGTCTGTAAAAAAATATAGTACTTACAATGCTGCGCATCCACACCATTTCGCCAGACTGACTTGTTGTTGAGATGGCCATTTTCAAGCATGCCCAACTTCCGAGAATGACTTTGTACGTGTTCTTTGCGCAATCGTCGCGATCGGATTCGAGACAGTTTCGGAGTCGGGCGATGGCGGCTTTGTTTCCTTCCTCAACTTCCGTTTCTCGACTGGGGTATGCGAGGGTGTTCAGAAATCCGCCCGATTCTGTTTTTGGCAAGCACACTCACGAAAAGACAAGGTCGGAAGGAATGCGGTCCATCTGCTTCAGCCAACGAGCTTTCCAGTCGTCCGCAGGCATCGAAGCATTGTGTCGAAAGCCAAACTCCGGATTCAGTTCCGAAAGACTCTGAATAAAGTCTATGTCACTGTGAAACGCGAGAGGACTCAGGAAAGACGCGAGAATAATCCAGAAGCACACGGCGAGCACGCAGTGTCTGAGTGCGTGGTTGTTTGCGATTGGGGGGTGCATTTTGAAACTGTTGTATGAGGGTTGGGCCGTAAAAAAAAACTGTATTTTGTTTGGATCGAAGCCACTGTATAAAAAAATGCTTCCCCAAAAAAAGTTGAACACCGGAGTGCAGCACCACACACCATAACTGTCAATAAAATCATCGGAAACTGTGGTCATAGCGAGCTACTGGATGGAAAAGTAATGGTTGCGCGCTTTTTTTTTTCTTTGTTTTCTTGAGCTGGTTGTTTGCACCGAGAATAAAGTGAGCATCATGTTTCGTCTGTTGAAACAAGGTCCATTTTACTTCCATTGCCCAGATATTGGCCAGTGCCGCGTCTTTGACAAGAAGAACACCTGCCGTCACCAAAAAAGACACTCCGCTTCCACTCGTGTTTCCTGGACTGTCGCGGCTATCGTAGAGGAAGACCTTCATGATTACAGTAATGCATACATCGCGTTTGGTTGGATAAACTACCAAAAAAAAAAGCAGGGATCAACCAACTAACGCGTCTCTGGTTCACAAAATCAATCAAGTCAAAGCGTTTATAACATTTACACCTCAATAATTTGGACAATCAGCTAAAAAAAGAGTTCAGTTGGGTTTTTCACAAATATTGATTTTGTGCAAAATTTCATCCGTCTCAGCTTCGACAGCTATTCCCAATGCGTGTTGTCAGCTTTCGAAAATGACCAAAAAAAAAAAAAAAAAAAAAGGCTCACCTGGCGTTCTGAAAAAATGTCCACCGTCTGGCGTGTCGTGGATGAAAGGATGAGTCAGTTCAAAGGTGTTTATACGGCGAATGCTTGTTTCAAGCTGCGGAGTCGATGTAAGAACTTGGTCTGCCAAATCGCTCCAGATTTTCAATCTGTATGCGCTGCGCCAGTCCTTGCGCAATTTTGTATCTTGAGTGAATTCTTGTGGTTTAGCAACGGGGTAAGAAGAAATTCCTGAAGGCGGAGAGAGAGACACCGCAAATCAGTAACCGTGATGCATCATGATTTCACTCACCGTGCCAAACAAAAGTAAGAGGCTCCGCGTTCATGGAACCACGTCGATGGTTGGTCTCCATCATGTTTTCTACGGCCCATGTGAGCATGGCTTTAAATCGACCTGCAGTGAAGTGTCCTCCGTCGCGAATCTGTTTTTATGTGAAACCATCAGCAAAGCCGGAATCGCTTGACATAAATAAATAAAAAAGACGCGTCTCACGCCAGACATTGGCCACATTCCAACATTAAACAAAACAGAATTGAATTCTCTCAATCTGCGGTCAACGTTATTTGTCTCTGGGAACTGTACAGTTGCATCGCCGAGGCGCCAGAATTCAGGATTTCCCGCATACTCAGCGGTGAACCAGTTCAAATGACCGTCTCTTCCTGCAAAATCAAGCATCGTTCGCTGTTTTGATGGTTCCTGGGCTGCGGGTTTCTCCTTGTCTTCCTGCCAATACCGGTTAGGCGCACCATCTTGAAAATAATAGTTTGTGCGGTTCCCTTCGTGAATATTGTTGAGGAGAGGATCACGCGTGCCTGCAAGTCGGCGGTCCGTAACGTCCCAAGACACGCGGATTTGAGAGTCCCCCAGAAATTTGATAGAGTGATTTTTGGCATGTTGGAACCGACTTCAAATAATTGATCATATTTGCATGCTAACGGATGCCTGTGTTTGAACATGGAGATTTGATAGCTTTAAATAAAAGACACAAAGACAAAAGAGATTGACTAGCTGTACCAGAAGTATGGAATTCGGTAGTTTTCGACCTTGTATTGTTCGCGTTCCAGCATGTGCCCCTCCACAGACTGCAGATACACCCCTTGCGTTGGATACCAACGGTCACATACGGGCAATGCCATTTGCTCAATCATGTCACTTGTGAAAGGTTTGCAATGGGTCGAGCAGACATCCAGATTCCAATGTGCGAGAATTTCATTGTTGACAGAACGAAGCCACGTGCGGTCCTTCTCTTGAATGGCCTCAAAATTGCTGTTCGCGTGGACAATGGACACGGTGTAGTTGCCGGTGTTTGTGAGACGGTATGGGTGCTTATATACACAGTTTCCCAAGTGGCGCCAGTCGGACGGCGCGGCACGTTGCGGACCAGAAAAAGTAATGACAAATGCATCCTGGGCCCGCCATCCAAAGCACAGGGTAAGCACGAAAAACTAAGAGTCACATGGGAAAAAACTCAAAACAGCCAAATCTCACAGGTCCAACTTCCTTCTTCATCCACGCGTCAAACTCGTAGTCCCACGAAATGCTACGCGCCATGGCCTTGTCACAGTGGGCCTTATCGAGCCTCTTGAGCAAAAAGTACCCCTGCCCACATTCATGCATGGACTCGCATAACTTGATTTCAAAGCCACCCACTTTGGCCGCAACAATGCGGCAGTTTCGTGAAAAGTCCTTGTCGCCTTGCGCTTTAACGTTGAATGTCTCCCATTTTGGACATGCGAGAGTCGTATTAAGCGGTGGTATTTTTTCCAGGGTGCTGGAAGGAAAGCTGTAGATGGTTCGAGAAGAAGATTGGCTGTGCAGTTTCTCGGACGGTTCAGTGGCAAATCCAGCGCCGACGAGCACAAGAATGATGTATCCAATCGCCAGTAGGGCAAATACAGCTATGCGAGAAGGGAAGTAGATGGCCGGCCTGTTGTGTGAGTCATGGTTCACGTCCTGGTATACGCCGGTACAACGCGAACAGTGCTTTTGGGAACGTCGGTTTGGCGCCGAAGCGACGAGTGCAGCGGCTTCTATTTCGTCATCTTGCATGGTGCTGGCTGCGATCGAAGCTGCGTTATGATCCATGGTTGCCGGTTGTTCGCGAGTTTATTTTGGATTTTGAATACCCGCCAAAAAATTTGAGGCATTTTTTCAGGGATTGTCTCGCAACGAACTGCCCGTCCCCGCACACTATATTTGCCTCCTTGCCTCAAATTCCAAATACATACGTCCATCTTCAGCAGTTCTACCCACCGATTCGAGTCTCTGTATGAGCCGCGATGTATGGATCTTTCCAGCAATACTGGTGTTCAGAACTTATATGGGGATTACCTGCGAAGTCTCTCGTTGCCGCTCCGTAACCCTTCGATAATGTTATTTGCCGTTACTATTCCAATCATGAAACAGGCAGCCCCTCGTGTTGAGTTTGAGTGCGGGTAATGGACAGTTCCGTTTCTCTGGCTCTTCATTTTTCAGCATTTTGATTAACCAAGGTCAAGACATGCATGCATTCTGAAAAGACCAAGTTTTAAGCTTGTCCCGTGTTTCGAAATCTGTTGAAACATACACGTTGTTTCTCATCTCCGCCTAGGACGTATGTGTGTGTGTGTGTGTGCCGCATTGAAATAAGCCACGCGTTGAAGAAAATCAATCAAATGACTGCGAATGTGCTCCGAGCAAATGCCTAATCTGGTGCATGAAAGTATCAGCAAGCCGTTCTAGTTGCAGGAATGAATAAAACTGACACATGATCTTCTGGCTTGACAGCGTCAACATCCCGCAGTGCCAGCAGACTGTTGTCGATATGTCGCTCTCAACACGTCTACCTGAGAAGAAGCAGTAATTAGCACCAAATTCTTTCAAGAGGCCGTAACACGGTACTTATCTCCCTCGACTGTCGAAATGGCCTTTACTATGCACGCCCCACCTTCCGAGAACGATTCCTTTTGAGGCTATCTTGGCTGCTAAATTCGACGTAGTTTCTGAGTCGGGATGACGCATTTGTTTCTTTAGCTTATACTTCTGCCGTTGACGTGAAACAAAAACAAGGTCGGAGGGAATACGCTCCATCTGCTCCAGCCAGCGAGCATTCAATTCGTTACTCTTCATGTAGCATGGCGGCATGGAATCGAAAGTGGTGTTTCTCGGAATGATTCCGATGAAAAGGAAGAGTACCCTTGAGCATCATCGAGAATCGGAACACGGCGGGTAAGTACGCGGGATCTGAGGGCGTTGGTTGGTTCAGGTCAAAAAGGGCGGCATTCGAAACTTGTTTACGTGGTCTCGCCAAAAATAAACTTTGGCCTGTGTTTGAAAAAATTTTAAACCACCGTCTGAGAAAATGTCCTTGCAAAATGTTGCAGCATCCTCCATCCAAACTCGTATAGAGTCATTGAGCTATGGGAAGATACTGGATAAAACCATTGATACTGATGACGCGCTTTTTTTTTTTTTTTTTTTTTTTGGTTTTACTGTTTGTTTTTGTGTGTTTTTGTTGTTCAGAGGATTCGCAAGTTACAAATTCCGTTCAACATAGCGCACTCAATGGTAAAATGATGCGACCCATTGATATGAACGAGAAATGATTTCACTGTCAGGCTTCTAAGAAGTGGCTGCTTTCAAAAGCGGGTAAAGAGTATTTATTTTTAAAATCTTTAAATTTCATTTTAAGCAAGCATAGTCAAGTTTTGAGCAGATTTGATGCGTAAAAGTCTGCCTTCTTCCCGCATTTTCTCTGCAATGTTTTTGGGCAGGAGAGGGATTTTGGATCGGTTTGCTTTGATAATCTTGAGCGCCTCCAGCCTCCAATTCCTGCTCATAAATGTCTCAACGGTGTCCAGTACGGACTGCCATAACATTGATTCAGGGATGCTGTTTTATAATACGCCTATTAAGAAAAACGGCGGCGCATCTGGAACTTGCCAAAAGCACGTACAACTTTTCAATCGGCGTCGAAATGGCTTTTCGCAGCTTTTCCACAAGCATATCTGAATCTCGATAATGATAGCTGTACGCGTATGGTTCGCCAAGTGAAGCAACTGGTCCATGCTGACTCCAGAAACTGCAGTTCTCTGCACGTGAGTATTCCGGAATGCATCGAAACTGTAAAACACCACTTACTCTCTGAAAAGGTTCCATCCATCTGGTGTAGGGGTATCGTGGTAGTACGGAATCAGCACAGGGACACCTGCACAACTTTGAGTGGTTTCAACAAAACGTAAGATTCCAAATTCCCCTCAACGCCGTCTCACAGTGCGACATAAGGAGACGGTGAGAGAGCCGGATTTCCCACAGCCAGCATTGCTTTTGACTTCCCAACCATATGCTTGTACTCTGACGGAAGTAAAATTCCAGTGCTATTTATACCCGGCAGAAGTGGTCTATCATTTTCATCAAGCTGGCTTGCGGACGTGATAAACTTTACTCCAAGCTCTGTTCCATTCACCAGCCGGTCCCACATTTCCTTTGTTGGAGACCTGTCAGTGAAAAGGTACTCTGCGCTTGGATCAGAATACACAATCGCGTCGAAAAGCATGAGAATCTCACTTGTGTGTTTGGCGAGAATGACAACTTGTTCATCCCTCTCAGAGGCATCCACAGTCTCGTTGCACTCATTTTCATATGAAAAGGGTATATATGAATGTTCAGGATATGGGAACGGGCTGCGTAATTCCAGCGCATTTTTTTAGAATAGCACATTTGCTGTTTGAAATGGAAACGCAAAAACATTTTACACAATTGTCCACTGATTTCCGAGGGGGTTGAATGAGTATGACTGCCCGGAATCGTGGGTCCAGAATATTTCTCCAGGTCGCGCACCCCACTTGAAAAGATGTGTTAAAAGATGCAGAAAGGTACAGCAAAAGTCCCTCACATAAGTAATGGCAAATAGCTTCCACAATGGTATGATGCCTTGTTCGTTCGTTGGTACAATCGCGAGGTCTGGCCGGGTTGAATCAAGGTGTTGGTAATTTTCGACGCAGCGGGGGTCCAAAACACACGAAAAAATGCTAATATCCTCCGCCCAAATGCTCAATCTGGTTGCATGAAAGTCTTAGAAAGCTATTTTCGTTTTTTCGAATGAAAATAGAACTCGCACATGACGTCTGGCATGAGGACATAAACATCCCGCAATTGTTCGTACTCATCGACGACCAGCAGGGTGTAGTTGAGTTCGTTTAATGCGCGTACCTGAGAGAACAAATTACCATCGCATTCTCTCAAGAGAAATCTGGAACACTTTACTCACGATACTGCGCATCCACACCATTTCGCCAGACTGACTTGTTGTTGAGATGGCCATTTTCAAGCATGCCCAACTTCCGAGAATGACTTTGTACGTGTTCTTTGGGCAATCATCGCGATCAGATTCGAGACAGTTTCGGAGTCGATCGATTGCGAGCTTGTTTGCTTCCTCCACTTCTGTTTCTCGACTGGTGTGCAGTGTTCAGAAACGCGCTCAATTTCTGTTTGATTGTGACACTCACGAAAAGACAAGGTCAGAGGGAATGCGGTCCATCTGCTTAAGCCAGCGAGCTTTCCAGCCGTCCGCCGGCCTCGAAGCATTGAATCGAAACCCACACTCTGGATGCAGTTCCGAAAGATTCCGAAAGAGGTCCGTCTCAGCATGAAACGCGAGCGGACTCAGCGACCCGAGCATCATCCAGAAACACACGGCAAGCACGCAGAGTGTGAACGCGTGGCTGTTTAGGACAATGAGCGGCGTTCGAAACTTGTTTGTTGGGCGTCGCATTCGACCCTTGTTTTTTGCGTTGAGAAATTCTCCGCAGCCATTTGAACCCAAACAAAGCGGAACTGGCAACTTCTTTTGCGGGAATAGCGTAGTATTTCATGCACCAAATTCCACGAAAATGATTCTTAAGAAAGAGCTTCTCCATCGGCAGAGAGAGCTTTCTTTGCGCCTTCCGAGTGTTCGCGCTTCTTGATGCGCCACAAATATGCTTTGGTTCAAGTTTAGTCTCTCCGAAGTATGTATTTCTTTGGCTGACAACGGCAACTCTCGGAAACGGAGACACATGACAACGCCGCATTCACCACCGCGTGTTGGCTCAACCTGTTTCAGCCTCATGAATAGAGTTTGCTGGCATGAATTCCTGACCTTTTTATTTGCCTCAGGAGCTTGCTGACATGAACACTTTAGAACGGCTACGGGGTGATAAAAAAAAGCATAAAACGCGAAAAAAGACTTGATCAAGTCGACTCAGGTTCAGAATTCTTCACCGTTTTAGGCAGACGCGCCCGCGCCGTCTTTAGTAAGGGCCTTGTACCCAAGGTACGATCCTCCCGCAAACACAATGTTCCCAAGGCCGTCACCGACAGCGCCAAGAGTAGAAACAAAGTTGTGCTTCCACGCCCAGTAGTCAAACAGAAAGTATGGAATCATGGCCAGACCAAACGTTTTGAACGTGGTTGCAGTAAACTCGCTCGACAGAATCAGCGCTCCGCATAGCACCGCTTGTGATCCAAAGCACTGGAAAATGATGCGCGTCGCTGGGATCACGGTTTTGCCGCCCTTTGCTAGGATGGACGTGTACGCGTCGTCAGCGAGAAAGAGGCGCAGCGCTGTCTCGGGGAATAGGACCGTTGCCAGTCCCATGCCGGTGAACACAATGCCCATCGTGCGCTGGTATTTATGCGTCAAGTTGCGCACGGACGGTCTGGGATGGCCTTTGGTTGAAGCAGAAGAAGCCATGGTTGTTTTTATGCGTGAAATAAAATATTTATCCCTTTTTGTAAATATTTTTTTGGGTTTCTTTCTTTTTTTTTCTCAACAAGATGAAGCGGCAACAGGTGTCAAAGCCGAAGCAGGGCGGGCTCGTCGCCAAGAAGCAAAAGGTCGAAAGCCCTAAACAATCTGCATTAGCGCGCAAGCAGCCGAAGCATGCGCCAGTCGAGGACGTCGAAGAGCTTGAGGAGGACTCTATCGAAGGTGCTCACAGCGATGATGACGAGGAGGAGGACGACGATGAGGAGGAGGAACAAGATGAAGACAATGAGGATGGAGATGATGTGGGCGAAGAGGTGGATGGACTCAGCGCCGGAAGTAATGATGACGAGACCGAAGACTCTACCGCCGCTGTGATCGAATCCGGCGATGATGTTTTGAGCCAGTTAGAAGGTGAGAAAATCTGCTTGCCTTTATCCCTCGCCTCATTCTCACCTCTCTTTTATTTTCTGAAAAGGCGCTGGAAAGACAGCAGATGCTCCCATCAGCACAGACTTTGCCGACCTCAAGGTCACTGAGAACACTGCAAAAGCAATTGTTGAAATGGGCTTCACAACCATGACTGAAGTTCAGGCAAGAAGTATCCCACCCGCAATGACGGGCCGTGATATTCTCGGCGCTGCCAAGACTGGTGAGGCCTTCAACATCATGCATTGTGACAACGAGATGTTAAAACCATTCGATAAACAGGTTCTGGTAAGACGCTCGCATTCTTGATCCCAGCAATCGAGCTTCTTTGCCGCTTGAAATTCAAGCCACGAAACGGTACCGGTGTCGTCATCATTTCTCCAACCCGTGAACTGGCTCTTCAAATCTTTGGTGTCGCCAAAGAACTTCTTAAGCATCACCACCAAACATTTGGAATCGTGATGGGAGGTGCAAATCGTAAATCCGAAGCCGACAGACTTGCGAAAGGTGTGAATTTGTTGGTTGCGACACCGGGACGGTTGTTGGATCATTTGCAAAACACGAAGGGATTCATTTTCAAGAACCTGAAAATTCTGACGATTGATGAGGCTGATCGTATTTTGGAAGCTGGTTTCGAGGAGGAAATGCATCAAATCATCAAAATTCTGCCTTCAGGTGCACTTACTGTCTATTGTTTCTCTCCATATCGAAGCTTGCTAATCGATTCGTTTCTTTACCTGACAGAGCGTCAAACCATGCTGTTTTCAGCCACACAAACAACCAAAGTCAGCGACTTGGCAAGGGTCTCACTCAAAAAAGCACCACTCTACATCAACGTGGACGAACACAAGGAAAAGGCTACCGTAGAAGGCCTTGAACAAGGCTACGTGGTCTGCCCATCCGACAGCCGCTTTTTAGTGCTCTTCACCTTCCTGAAGAAAAACATGAAAAAGAAGAAGATTATTGTCTTCTTTAGCAGTTGTAACAGTGTCAAGTATCACGCCGAACTTCTGAATTACATTGACATTCCTGTACTGGACTTGCACGGCCGTCAAAAGCAGCAGAAACGAACAAACACCTTTTTCGAATTCGTCAACGCGGACAGCGGTATCCTGCTCTGTACAGATGTAGCTGCCAGAGGATTGGATATTCCAGCAGTAGACTGGATTATTCAGTATGATCCACCCGATGATCCAAGAGTGAGTATTTCTCCCATGTTTACCGGCTGGTTTTCGAAATTGTCTTCTCATTTCTTTCATTCCAATAGGACTATATCCACCGTGTCGGTCGTACTGCCCGAGGAACAAACAAAAACGGAAGAGCCCTGCTATTCCTTCTCCCAAGTGAACTCGGCTTCCTGAGATACTTGAAACACGCCAAAGTCCCATTGAACGAGTACCAGTTCCCACCCTCAAAAATCGCCAACGTTCAATCGCAGCTCGAGAAGCTCGTTTCGAAAAACTATTATCTGCATAAAAGTGCCACAGATGGGTACCGCAGTTACCTGCAAGCGTATGCCTCGCATGCTCTCAAAAAGGTGTTTGACGTGACGAGTTTGGATTTGCAAAAGGTTGCCAAGGCGTTTGGGTTTAGTGTCCCACCCAAGGTGAATAACCTGCTTATCGGAGCAAGTGGAAAGTCGGACCGAACTCAGCGTAAAAACAACGGGAAGCAGTTTGGAACTGGGTTTAAAAAGGCCCAACAGGAAGGAAAGGAATTTTATGTCAAGAATCGTGGAAGCGAAATGAAAGAGGACGGAAGACAGTCGAACGATGGCAGACAGTGGGGTCGCTAGTGTCCTCTGTTTCTCTGTTGCCCTTTTCTGCCGTTTGTGTTTTTTTTTTTCTTGTTCTGAGTTTCTGAATACTGAGAAACATAATTAAAGTCGAACCTTTGATGACTACCACCAAAGTAATGCAGCTTGTTTGTTTTGATGACTAAATATTTATTTATTTTTCAAATGGCCTGATTTACGAACGTCATGAGATCATGGATTAGAACTGAAAAGTCTTCGTGCTCGCCAATACTCTCCAAAAACTGCGCCAACAAATTCTGATACAATGCCCCGAGCACCGGTGGAGACTTACACCCGCCTCCAACGCCACCTCCAACACCACCACCACCACCACCACCACCATCTAGTCCAGGAAGACTGTCCAAGTTACGAAACGCCGTCGTCAGGACATCAAACGCAAGCGAGTGCACAAACGCAAGCACATTTTCGGTCGGAAGTGAAGCCCGGATTTGGGCTGCACATTTCCCAAATTCAAACTTGGTTGCACCGCGTTCATCTTGCCGAAATTCACAAAATGCGCGTAAATCCATAGTTGCCACGTATGTCCGGATGTACACGATTTCGAATGGCGCACTGGCTTGTTCTGATGAACTCGTTCCTTCGAAACATCGAACTGCAAACAATGCACTGACGGAATTGTTTCTTTCCAGCTGAAAATGACTCACGCCCGTAACCTCCTTCTGCGCATCAACCGTGTAATATAAAGAATACACCGTTGCGGCCGGGTCGCTTGCGTTCACATTCGGCTTCTGAATCAAGCTATCCAGACTCCCAAGTTTCATAAACTTTCCCATCTCATTCGTATCAAAGCACCATGACCGCACTTTAAGCACCGGTAAATCAAAAAGTGCCGAAACAAACATGATCCCATGATCGCAAACACTCTTCAAGACCATTTGCTTAATGTCTTTCATGTGCGGCGTTTCTTGCGGGGTTGGGTACTTTGCTGTGAGGTATGGGCCTCCAAAGGTGGTTGGTTGTCCAGTAAGGGTTGAGTTGCAGCTGGACATGGAGAATATCTCGCCAAGTTGGTTGCCTCCGCTTTGGTGGCAATTTGACTGAGGTTTGACCAAAGGTTGCTTGTTGCGACACTCCATTGGATCTTGGCATTCTTCTTGCGGAAAGCCGCCACCAAAAACACTGAGGCTCGGCGAGTAAACAAATATGTTTTCTGCGTCCAAGTTTTCAAGAAGCCCGGCAGTAACTTCCACCGGTGAAACCTCACTCGAATACGTCGTCGAACCAAGTAAACCCTCCGCGTCAGTATCCATAACCGCTTCGTCCTCGTTACCCTCCCAAACAAGATATGCATCCACCATTCGCTCACCAACATCTTCGTCATCTTCAAACTCGATAAATTCGCCTATACTTTCGCAACCTTGTATCTCCGTGCCCTCTCCTCCACCATTTTTAGCTTCCTCAGCGCCAGTGAAACAACTTTCCCTTGAACTGGAACTGCAACTCCCTCGTTCACTCTCAGCCCACGTCCCATTCAAACAATTCTGCTGAAAACCTCGATCTTGCTGATCCCCCAATCCAGCGCAACCACCAGCATTTCCTTCACCGTCTAACGACATTGCAGCAACCCTCATCGAGCCCAAACCATCCACCAAAGGCCCAGCTGATCGCGTAGAATTCACATCTTCGCCACCACACACACGCGCTTCATTCACAACTTGATGCCTCGAGAGTTTCATTTTCGAATCCAGAGATTTAAGGGTACTCAAACCTTGCACAATGCATTCAAATGCCGTCTCGAGAAACCTCAGGGACGTGAGTTGAATCCCCGAATGTGTAACGAAATGATTTTTCAACGTTCGCATGTCCAGCATCGAGAGTGGAAGTGTCGACAGGGATGGCGGTAAGAACAGAGCGAGGCGGTCGAGCGGTGAAGGTGTTGTTGGTTCTTGCGTTTGTGCAGAGGGCAATGGTGTACAAGACTGGCAGTTTGTCATGTCTGGGCGAAGTGAAGAAGAAGTTGGGGGCTGCGGGATTTGTAATGACTCTGTTTGCGACGCAAACTGAAGCAGCAGCCGGTATATTTCGTTGTACAAGATAGTGATGGTTAACATCTTGATGCCCCCATATAGAGGTAGTGAGATCCAGGATGTCATGTTAACGAGGCTGAGGAACTCGGCGTCCAGTCGCGAAAGAATGGATGGATCGCTCGTGTTGAGAATCGGCGGCAATTGCATAAACAGAGACCGGAGGCAGTCCGTCAGTTCCGACTGATCCCGCAAACTAAACGCGGATCTCTTGTTGCCAGACTGTTTGTCTATTGGTGTTGGCTCTATAAACACAGGCAGAATGTTGACGAGATACTGCCGCGCAACTTCAAGAGGTAACAGGGGAGTAGCGGCAGGCTTGATTGCTGCCAACAAGTTGTGAAGTTTCGGCATCAAGATAGCGCGCGGCAGTGTGGACAAGTAGATTCGAATATGGTGCATTTGTGATTTCGAGTCTTGCAAGTTTGCTGGGACAGATACGCGGACCGTGACTGTGACAATTTCAGCGAATTAATAATATATTCAACGTCAGTCACTAATGCCAGGCAAGGAGTCAACTGCTCAAGTTACCATGCCCCAACGTCGGATCCACCAACGCGTCTGCAATTGCCACGCCGCCATCACAGCTGATGCCCGTGAGATACGTGAAATGCGACAGAGAAATAGCTCCCAGAGTTCCAGGCGGGTCGCAGAAAGCTGCAAACGGAACGGGCAACCCCGCAATAACAGCGCGTATATGAGTCGGCAACAATCTCGCAGCAAATGCGCACTCTTCCCAGTCAGACCCAAACCCATCCGAATCGCGCAAACTGTTCTTGCAAGAACTTGCGGTGCTGAAGTTGCTGCATTGGTTATTCGAGTTGTTGTTGGATGCTTGAGTGTTTTTGTCAAGGTCGTCTTGTTGACAGGTGGTTGAGGGATGAACGCAATGTGACGCATATTCGGATTCAGGCTCCGCAGATCCCGGTACAAAGCCAGTGGATACAGATGTATTTGAAGTATTTTTGCTTGCCGGGAGAGTGCCCGACTGATGTTCCGCGAACAGCCAATTCCTCAGAACAAGCGCGTTTATGCCCAAAGCCCATGACGCCCCATCAATTCCTCCGCAGCTTCGAATGCGACATAGTGAACCAATAACGACAGCTAGTTTAGGTTGAATCAGTTTCTGAAGCGGCTCCAGGGCACCCTCGTTGTTGTTGTCCATATGGGTATAGTTTGCCCTTTTCCTCCAGTTGGGTTCCAACTTGTCCTTGCTGCCGTCGGTTGAGATGGTTTCCTGCTTAATCTTCATGGTTGTGTAGTGTTTTAAGAGGCGAGAGAGATGGCAGGTATGTATGAGTATGTGTATGTTTGTGTGGGTGTGTGGTGTGTGGTGTGTGTGGGTGGACGCGTTCTGCAAATTGGGCGGGATTCTTAATTTTTTTTTTTTTTTGCTGGCGCTTGCTTGACCCGCTGCCACCGACGATTGACACCTATGAGTAATAAAAATACGCAGCGCGGCACAACGTAAAGACAAGCGCAGCAACAGAGAGAAGCAGCTGTATCCAGAATCATCGAGAATCATCCGCGGCTGATTCGAGACTTGTTTGCGACTGGCTCTCCCATCGCTCGCTACTGCCTCACCTCCTTGCTTCACGCGGTTGATCTCTCTCTCGGAGCAGCTCACCAGTGATACTCAGCCCGTTCGCATTCTTTTTTTGAAAATGTCCGAATTGTGTGTTCACATCATGAACAGAAAAAGTTTCCCCAAACAACCCATCATCAGATATCATGAGCAACAGCGGCGGCGGCAGTCTCTGTTTCGGCGATGAGGGTCTTAAGCTAGTTCGAGATGTAAAGCGCAGCCGCGACAGCGGTATATTCCACGCATACAACGACGCTGGCGTGCGCAATGTCAAGCTCGAGATGAAATACCTGCTGGACGGGATTACGAGTTTACTCGAGAGGAGGGCTGTGCTTGCGCGGGTGGCGGAACAGGGGTCTGTTGGTCGTGGTGGGGATGGCCGTGGCGGCAGTGACTATGAAGGCGACGGCGATGCTGTTGTCGATGCAGGGTCCAGCCAAGCTGCACTTGAACTGTCGCAGGTGAAACAACCCGTCATTCTCAATACGGTCATGCAATTCGTTTAACTCACGCATGAACTTAAACTGTCATACGCACTCATACCATTTGCATGTGGTCTGTATGCTCAGGGATGTGGAATGGCAACACATATGCACCTCAATGCCCTGCGCCGAAACAGGCGGCTCCTCCTTGTCTATCATCGCGCACGGATGGATTCACTACGGGACATGGCCTGGGAGCTGGGCGGCGGCGGTGCTGGCGTCGGGGCTGTCCAAACTGACTCTCGCAGCAACGCAGTCGCAGCCAACAGCGACGACGACGAAGATGTAGACATGGACTCTGATAGGCGTACCACCATCACCAGTAACAACAACTCGCATCCGTCCGGTCTACCGCACAATGTTATTCGGGCAATGTCGCCAAACGAACTCTCTTTTCTCAACAGCTACCACTCACTCCTCGAAGACTACAGAGGCACTATGCTTGACATTGATCTAGCAGCGCCACTTGTACCCCCGTCAGACCTGTTCATTGATATTCGCGTGCTCAGAGACCTGGGAGAGATTGTCACTGAGAGCGGCTCCACACTCAAACTCATGGCGGGCGACCAGCTGTATGTGAAACGGACGGATGTGGAAAAATTCATCACGCTGGGATACGCGGTGCAGATATGACCAAATAATAAATTGAAAAACAAAGGAACCAGCTGATTTATATGGATGTGACTCCAACTAAAACAGCGGTATAATCTCCCAACTCCTTCGAATCTGGCTCGGGCTTTTCACCCGTAACCAGCCGGGCCAAAGCAGTCCAAACGTTCCAAAACGCGGCACAAGACACACCCAGCAAGCCCAGAAATGCAAACCACCTCCCCACCACATGTACGCGGTCATGCACGCTGTGCATCTGCATTCCAAGGCACATGACAATCACAGAAACAAGCAAGGCAGTGTTTCCAAGAACGCGTTTCAACACCCCCCACTTGCGAGCTGCGACAAGCGATCCGAAAGAATACTGGGGAAAGTACTGCATTGCTACTCCCATTGGAAGAAGGATCATGGTCAGAATGTACGCGAAAAGTCCCAGTCTGGCGTGCCAGTTTTTGAAATGGTGTTTATTTTTGTACTCCCGATCCTGCAGAGAGTGTGAACTGTAAGAGCAAACAACAAACAAGTCATAGTTACTGAAGCTTACAATGTAGATTGCACAGAAACCAATGTTGTAGGACAGCATCGCCACCAGTTGCAAAAGGGCGTGCTTGGCTAAAGAAGTTCGACGAGACGAGGCAGATTCGGCGACTCGGAGAGAACCACCAGTACCAACGGTGCCAGTGCCCGCACTAATCGCTGGCTGTGACGGCAGTCGTTGCAAGGACAGCACTCCGGCGATGGACAGGCCCATGTAGACGGACATTGCGAGCGGGTGCCACGAATACAGCGCATTCAGTTCGAGGAGAAACGGCGCAGCAATTGTCACCAAAGACGCCGCAAGCGCAACAAGCAACAGTGTGGCCATGCTGACTATTTACAAGTTCTTGGATGCGTCATAAAATATTTTGTTCTGTAAAATAACCATTGTCGACCCAAGCACGCAAGACCTCAGCTGGCGACACCCAAACAACCGACAAGCGACAATCAAAGCATCTTCCACTAAGCGAGTAAAAAAACAACTCACTCATACATCCCTCAATGCGGTCACGCACGGCTTCGATGCGGGTCGTTCTCCTCGCGATGCTGTGCCAGTGTTTCCTTCTGCAGGCAGTCGGCGCACAGTCCGACGTGCCTACAATCACATCAACCATATTCAAAGAAGCCCCGGTGCTGCTGGTGCCGTTCGAGGACTCTAATGTAACGCATGTCCCCCCCTTTCTCTCGTGCTCTGTTGCTAATCTCCTTCTTGCCTCAGAACGTTCTCATTCTCGATGAGACAGGTCACGTACATCTGTCGTCCGATGAAGGAAAAGTATGGGCACCCATTAAAACTATCACGGAGCCAATCGTCCAGGTCCGTCTATTAATATTACAAATTCACGACGTGTAAAAATACTGACGGGCAACCTTGTCGCTCAAAGGTCGTCACACACGCCAACGCAAAAAGCACTCGCGCCTTCGCTCTCTCAGCAGGGACGACCCATTTCTTTACGAAGGACGCGGGTTCAACTTGGTCCAAATTCCAAACTCAGTTTGCTTTTTCCCCTTCAAATCCCCTCGCATTTCATGGTTCAGAGGATGATTGGATATTGTTCCGCGGAATCAAAAGCGAGAAGCTCGACGGCTGGATTGAGGTCTATACCGAACACGTAAGTCACTTCTCCACTTGAACTCCGTCGCATGCGTTCACCCTGACCACCTTTCTTGTTGCCAGGCGTTTTACACGAAAGATTCTTTCAAATCAGCAAAACCTCTTCTATCTTTTGTTCAAGAATGCATTTGGGCAAAACCAAGCGCCGTGTCCACTGGTCCAAAAGAAAAAGTTTTCTGCTTACAGTTTCCGGAAGACCTTCAGAAAGAAGGCATCATCTTCCGCGATCCCTCAAAATTGCGCCTAGTATCTTCTGACTCGTATTTTCCGAACGGAAAAGGTGACTTGATCGATTTTGGTGGTGATACCAGCCCAATGGCGATTGGTGCTTCCCAAGCATTTTTGGTGGCCGTTGCTGGAAGTAAGGATGCAATCTCGGGCGTCGACATGCATATTTCTTCAGACGGTCAAAAGTTTTCGAAGGCGTATTTCCCAGCTGATGCGTCATCGTTGTCGAAAGATGTTAGTCTTCTTGTACTCGTTGTTCCAATTGAAATTTAAATGTCACGATCTTTGTACCCTTCGTAGGCGTACACTGTCCTTGACTCGTCGGAACACCGCCTTCTCGTGGATGTACTGCCAATTCTCTCATCAACAAAAAAAGATGCGGAGTATGGAAACTTGTACATTTCAAACTCGGATGGAACGCAGTTTACAAAATCTCTTCCCCACACCAACCGCAATCACAAAGGCCGCATCGACTTCGAGCGAATCGATGCAGAAGTCGTCAGTGGAACAATCCTCGCAAACGTGGTTGAAAATTGGAAAGAAGTGGAGAGCACCAACAAAGCCAAGCAAGTGACAAGTCGCATTTCATATGATGATGGTGCGCGATGGAACCTCCTAAAACCACCCCCAACGGATGTGAATGGCGATGACTGGACATGTAAAGTCAGCAAAACCAGCTCGGAGGTGGACCCAAAGTGCGCATTGCATTTTCACTCGAAAACTGAGTTTCACAATGTTGGGAAAGTGTTTTCAACATTGGCCGCGCCTGGATTCATTGTGGGAGTAGGGAATGTGGGCCCTCACTTGCTCGATTACGAAAAGGGGGACACTTTCTTGAGTAGCGATGGGGGTATGACTTGGGTGAATGCCGCACGTGGGCCTCACAAATATGAATTGGCAGACATGGGCAGCATCGTTATTCTCGTGCCAGACAAGAAGGATGCCAACACGATTACATACAGCACAAAGCGGGGAGCTCAGGGCTCATGGAAGACGGTGAATGTGGCGCCAAAAGGGGTGTCCAAGTGGTCACCCATCGCCACCAACATTGATCCAGACAGCACAAGCAGCAGCATGATTATTGTGGCTCAAGACTCGAGTGCCTTGTTCGGAAGCTATTACGTGATTCAGCTTGATTTTGGGAAGGCGCAAAGCCGCCAGTGCGACTTTGATGCAGCAAACCCAGGAAAGAGCAAAGATTTTGAGTTGTGGACTCCCAAGCAAATTGGATCGGATGGAAAAGATGTCTGTGTGATGGGTGAAGATGTTGGATATTACCGTCGAAAGCAAGACGCGGAATGTTACGTGGGCCGAAAATTCAAGCATCCAGAAATTTCAAGGAAAGCATGTTCTTGCACGATGGATGACTATGAGTGTGACTTTCACTTTCGACAAGATGATTCCGTGGATCGTGGAAAAGAGCTCAAGTGCACTCAGTTTGGACTTGCGTTGGATCAACCTACCGAATGTCCAGTGGGAAAGCAATACAAAGGCACGTCCGGGTACCGCAAGATTCCTGGAAACAAATGTGCAGGCGGAAAGAAAATGGATGAACCTACAATGAGAGACTGCCGCAGCGTTGGCGGAGGCGTCTCGAAACCACCAAACGGAGTGGATCCAACAACCGCCATCAAAGTCTTTGACGATAAAATCAAAAAGGTTCTCTACATGAAGGAATCGCATGTTGTGCTCCTTTTGAAGGGTGAAGGCGATCAACTTTTCCGGTCCGATGACGAAGGTGTCACGTGGAATGAACCTGCATTTTTCAAGGGAAAGTACCCCCTCTTGCTGATGGGGGCACACGATAGTGCGCATGAGCGAGTATTGTTTGCCACGGCGGAAGATATCTACTTGTCAAAGGATAGAATGGCCAGCAACCCTTCTCTAATTGCACCTCCAGCAAAGTACAACCAACTTGGTATTCAGATTATTGATTTCCATCCTTCAGAACCCGACTATTTGGTGTTTGTGGGGAGTCCACGGAAATGTCCTGGGGCAAGCGGTTGTTTTACCGAAGTGTTCCTGACTTTGGACTCTGGAAAGTCCTGGCTCAACAACAAAAAGCCAGTTGAAACTTGGGCAACCAAATGTGTTTGGGCATGGGATGGTAACTTTGGAAGCGGTTCAAAGTTGAAAAAGGATGCCGTATTTTGTTCAAGTTTTAAAAACAAGAACGGGAATGTGGGGCAAGATGTTTTGGGTGCTCGAGGATCGGATGAGAATCCTTTGCAGCTTGTTGTGTTGACCAATGGCGGGAAGGATAAGAAAATTTTGATTGAAAAGGGGGTCATCATGTTTTATGTGGTTGACACGGTTCTTGTGGTTCTTTTGGTAATGTTTTTCTATTCAAGAGTTTCCTCAAATTTTGTTCTGATGATATTATTGCAGGAAGAAGGAGGTGAATTGAAACTGCAAGTCTCATCTGATGGTGAAACCCTTGTTGATACCGAGTTTCCTCCTGATATGCCCCTTCAGCACAACGTTGAGATTTTTTTTCTTGTCCTGCATAATATCCTCCTGCTCACGTCTCCTTGTTCAGGGCTTTACGGTTTTGGAATCAAAGACGAACGGTATCTTTTTGGACATCCAGCAAAGTCGGCTCTACGGCTCCGAATTCGGCCACTTGTTCAAATCTAATTCAAACGGAGTCTTTTACAACCGCATTCTTGAAAACACCAACCGGAATAAGCAAGGATTTGGTGAGTATTTGTCAAACAATGTCAAATATGGTGCCTGTAACTGAACCTGTTATTTCCGCAGTTGATTTTGAAAAAATGAAGGGCCTTCCAGGCGTGCTTCTCGCGAACCAACTGCAAAATCCAAAAGAAATCTCGGGGGGCAATAAAGTTGTCAAGAGTCTCATTTCATTCGATGACGGCTCCACTTGGCAAAAACTGAAGGCGCCCGAGAAAGATTCGAATGGTGATCCAGTTACTTGCCAAACCGACGTGAGCACCCTTCTTTTGCAGCTTGCTTTTTTGAGTTGGTCTAATCCTTTGCAGTGCGCTTTGAACATATACCTAAAAATTGCTGGTTCAACCGGACATTTCGGAGGAGAGGGCAAAGCTTCAGTTTTGACTTCAGCTCACGCCGCCGGTTTTATGGTTGCTGTCGGCAGCATTGGCTCGTCTTTGGATGCATACAAGGAGAGTAATATGTACCTTACAAAAGATGCGGGAAGAAGCTGGACAGAAATTCGAAAAGACGCTCATAAATGGGCAATTGGTGATCATGGAGCAATGATTGTAATGGTGGATGATGAAAGAGCCACTGATACCCTAGTGTACGTATTCTGAACACACCTTATTCCAATTAACTGACTCGACTTTGTTTTTAGATATTCGTGGAACTATGGTCAGAGCTGGGCTACATTCAAATTCTCTGAAAAACCGATTCGCGT
The DNA here is from genome assembly GCA_025435555.1 of Chytriomyces cf. hyalinus JEL632. Classification (NCBI taxonomy): domain Eukaryota; kingdom Fungi; phylum Chytridiomycota; class Chytridiomycetes; order Chytridiales; family Chytriomycetaceae; genus Chytriomyces; species Chytriomyces cf. hyalinus JEL632. The sequence continues at coordinate 68,095 of JAIWWG010000106.1, read as the reverse complement.
GGACTCTGTCATGTCAGAGCCATCATCCACTTCGCTCAAATTCATTATCTATGGTATCCCTTCCACAAGTTCACGCGCGATGGACGTGACTGTGATTTCGATCGACTTTTCGAAAGTGTTGCCTCGAGTGTGTGGAAAGCCTTCCAAAAGCTCTGGCGACTTTGTGGAATGGACGCCCGCGGATAAAAGTGGGGACGATCGATGCTTCCTTGGGCAAGACGTTTCGTATTGGAGAAGAAAGCCTGAAGCAGATTGCCAGATTGGAAGAGAGTTTCAAGATATACCCGGCACTTCTGAGGTCTGCAAATGTACAGACACCGATTACGAATGGTGAGTTTGAAAAAAAAGAAACTGGCGACTGAATTTGGCTAAACTTACATTCCTCAGCGATTTCAACTTTTTCCGCGATGCTCAAAACAACTGCGTTCCAGTGACCAACTATGTGGATGCAAGCCAGCCAAAGAATTGTAAGCCCGGAACGGAGTTCCTTGGATCGTCCGGGTACAGAAAAATTCCACTGTCCAAGTGTAAAGGTGGTGTGGACAGGTCCCAAAAAGTTAAGCGCACTTGCGGCAGCATCAGCAGTGGCCCAGGGGAACTCAAGCTCACAACAACGATCCTCAAACACCCGTTATCTTCGTACTTTTACTTCAATCAATCATCGTCAATCATCATGCGTGATGAATTTGGGCTGGTGTTTGCCTCTTCAGACGCTGGTCGCTCATGGAACCGTCCGTCAGAACTAAAAGCGGAAGATTATGAGTGCATTATTCTTGATCCGTATCGTTCAAGTACACGCGCATACGTTCTTGATGACGACTCAACCACGCAACACTGGACCAACGACAAGGGCAAATCATTCAAAAAGTTGTCAGTTCCGGTTCGAGCAAACAAATTGGGAGTTGAACCTCTGATATTGCATGCGACGGAGCCCTCTTACCTGATGTGGGTCGGCGAAAAGGATTGCGCGAGTCCCGTTTCTCCAAATTGTCATTCGGTAGCGTACGTTTCCACAAACAGCGGATACAGCTGGAAAGAAATCGCCACGTACGTGACCAAGTGCAGTTTCGGAAGGGAACCAGAGTTCAATAAGCCGAGCAAAGACACTATTTTTTGTCAAGAATTTGACGTCAAGACTGGAAACCAGCATGGGATGAACCAGAAGACTGCCCGTAAGCTGAAACGAAGCACCAATTTGGGCGGATCTTGGACCAATGTCTTGGATAACACCATCAGTTACGCAACTGCTGGCGAGTATATGGTTGCTGCTCAGTTGGACGTCGGGGCGGCCGAGATGAAGATGTTCTCCTCAATTGATGGGATAACTTGGACTCGAGGAACGTTCGAAGACGACGAGAAGTTCCCAGATTACGGGTATACCCTTCTGGATGCCTCCACGGGACCTGCCTTCCTGGAAGTTTTCGCAAGCAAGGGTATGGGTGCTGAATATGGTACCCTTTACAAGAGCACAGACGGTGCTGCTGCAAACTTTAAAGTCTCTCTTGAAAATGTGAACCAGGATCACAAAGGGTAAGTCCCAGCGGCGGCGTCATTGGTGTATTCATAAGTTAAAAATATTGGTTTTTGTGCGCAGATACACGGACTTCGAAAAGGTTCTTGGCATTCGAGGTATCGGCCTTGCCAACGTTGTCATCAACAAAGACCAAGTGCGTTCGGCAAATGCAAAGAAACAGATTCGCACCCAAATCACCTTCAACGATGGTGACACCTGGAAACCGTTGGCTGCGCCCGCGGGTAGGTTTTTTCTTGTAATGATCAACTGCACAGTTGCAAAAAGCTGACATTAAACCGTTTGTTTGCGCCAGTTGGAAGTGATGGCAAATCATACGACTGCACTGGCGACTGTTACCTCAACTTGCATCATTTCACTGAACGCAGCGACTCCAATGACTTGTTTTCATCAGAATCGGCAGTTGGCTTCATGATTGGAGTCGGCAACGTTGGTGCACACTTGTCTGCCAAAAACGATGGTGACACATTCCTGACAAGAGACGCTGGTTTGACGTGGGTGGAGGTTGCGAAAGAAGCCCACTTGTACGAATTCGGAGACCAGGGTGGTATCATTCTCCTTGCCAATGACGAAGTAGCCGTGGATGAACTCAAGTACTCTTTAAATCATGGAAAGTCCTTCTCGACGATAAAAATTGGGACACACGTGAATGGTGGAAAGCTTCGTGTGACTCATATCTTTACCGAGCCCTACGGTGCATCATCATCCTTTGTTGTATATGGAAAGATTACGGGGGGATCTAGTGATCATACGTATGCTGCCATTCAATTGGATTTCACGAAAGTGTGGTCGCGTGAATGCAAGCTTCTGAAGGGTGATGTTGTTAACAGCGACTATGAGGTGTGGAGCCCAACTGGCCAAAAGACTGGAGATGAGAGCTGCATGTTGGGTGAACAGGTAAGAAAACAAGTGCTGCAGAAAATGACCAAAAAAAATATATTCTGACCCTGTTCACTGATCAGATTGAAATGTACCGACGAAAGTCAGACAAGGAGTGCCACACGAAAGGATTCTTTGAAAAGCCAGTTACGCTGGTGAAAACCTGCCAATGCACGGTCGACGACTTTACGTGTGACTTTGGGTTTTCCCGCAACTCGACACATGAATGCACGGCGAACCAAGGCTACATTGTTCCTCAGCCGCAGTGTAGTAACGGCAAATTGCGATATTCTACGGGTTATGTGAAAGTGAAGGGAACAAAATGCCAAGGCGGCCAATCGTTGGACATTGGGCGCGTAGATTCTTGTGGTAAATGACTTGTCTTGAAATCCAAGTTGATGATTCTAACGAACCGCACTCGTTGCAGCGGCGGCAATATCATTTGGAGGCTGGCTTGGTATCTTGACAGCAGTGATTGGGATTCCCTATGCAGTTTCATATTTTGTCATCAACAAAAAACGCGGAGGCCGCATTCGGTAGGAAGAGATTTGGCCGCTCTCTGATCGTGTTTTGCTAATCGGACTTACAATGCTCACTAGGCTTGTGGATCATGACGACGATCTGGAGCCAAACTCGAACGGTAACTGGATCAGTAAAACGGGGCAAATTCTGCGATCATCTACAATCATCGCAATGGGTTTGGTTGAAATAGGCCTGAGCAAGGCAAGGGAAGGGTACGACTGGGTGAAACAACAAGTTAACAAGAGGTCCGGGTACATGCCGCTGCATACAAATTACAACGACGTAGATTTGGAAACGGATCCAGCGCTTCTATTCGATGATGATGAGTGATTGACTGCATTTTTGCTGGGGTTGCCCTGGAGAGTATGATAAAAAGTTAAAAAAATCCAATGGGCGAAACGCTTGAAAATTATGGAATTGTCAGCAAAAAAACAGAGATGAACGACCTTGATCTCGAAAAGCTTAACGCGACTGACGAATACGGAAACGCGACGCTGGAAAATGTTGTTGCAGCTGTGGTTGCCGAGAGGAGCTACAATATTTTGCTGTGGATGCCGTTTGTGATTATCCCTGGGTCCATCTTGTTTGCGCGGCTTGTCAAGTACCTGTACAAGCTGCACCAGTCGAATAAGTACGGCTATGGTGGGTTGCTCGCGTGAGTTTCGCTGGTGCTTGTCTCGCTCATATGAAGAGTTTGACAGATGAGGACTTGTTGGACGACCCGCTCCGCCAACTTGGACTCGCACAGCTTGGATTTTCAATCAATCGCGGATACGACGACTTGAACGACATTCGCAAAATCCGCAAGGAACAAAAAAAGGTTTATATTCCTTTATTCCTTCAACAAGTCACGCGTTGTCAAACCCACCGTCCCCTTCTTCAATCAGATGGAAAAACGAATCATAAAAACGGCACAAACACACGCAAAACAAAACGACCCAATTAACAGCCCAGAAATCACCTCCGCAGCTCCGAACAACGGAGCTTCCGCAACATCAGCAGCTCATCCACTTTTTTTGGCAGAAAACTATTTAGCCGCGTTTCATTTAAGAACGCAAAAGACTTGGGTGGATCAGTTGTCTCCGGCAGCAATTCGTCGGTGGTTTAATGCTTCTGCGTTGGGACGGGCGTGGATGATTTTTCAAGTGTTGTGTACATTGGTGAGTATTGTAAACTATGTCTTTTTGACATATGCGATTCAGAGTGAAGAGCGCGTGCTGTGAGTACCATACCTTTCTTGTGCTGCTTTCGATCAAGTCGCAGTGGCGGGCTTTGAATAAATCGAACGCGCATTTTTTTCCGCAGGATCAAATACTTGGACGTTGTTCTGGCGGCCATGTTCCTTGTAGACTACTCCATATCCATATACATTGCCGAAGACAGACTGGCGTTTTACTTTGACCCGTCCTCGATGATTGACTTGATTTCGATTGTCCCGCCGTTCATTTACTTGATCGTTCGGGAGCATTCGCAGTTTATTTGGTTCCTTGGGCTGTTGCGGATCTTACGTGCGTCGCGGATTTTAAGAACGTACAGGCTCTTGTCGTTTTCGGAAACGGAAGAAAAGAGAGAATTGACAATTGCTGGATTGACGTTCTGCAACTTCATTTTCCTGTCGGCGAGTATCATCAATGCCCTCGAAACAATCAACAAGGACAAGCAGTCCAGCCCATCGCTGGTGTTCTGGCACGATAGCTTGTACTATATCATGGTCACGTTCAGGTGCGCGTGTTGAGTTATTCGAGTTGATTGTTCCGCTCATCCATAAAACGAACCTCAGCACAATTGGATTCGGAGACCTCACACCATCCTCCATTCCCTCCCGAATCGTTGTCATGTTCCTCATCATCTTTGTCATCATCTATGTCCCAATTCAGAGTGGTCGCATCTCTGAAATCTACAACGCAAGTTCGCAGTACCAGCGCGCAAAATATTCTCCCACCACTCGCGCTGCGCACGTCATCATCTCTGGATCCACAACATACTCTGCAATTGTCGACTTTTGCCGCGAATTTTTTGCGGCTGACACAAACAGTAATGTGGTAATTCTTGCCCAGGCGGAACCCAGTCTCCTCGTCAAGAAACTGCTGCGCCATCCAACGTACCGCAACCGCATTTTTTATCTATACGGATCGGCGCTCTCTGCCACAGACTTGAAACGAGCGGCGGCGAAATATGCCACAGCCCTGTTCCTCATCAACGAACCTGTCGATATGGACTCAACATCTGCGCAAGAGGACGAACAGATTCGAGTCACTCGCGGAGCAGATGCTGAGATTCTCATGCAAGCTCTCGTTACAAAGAAAATCTACCCTGGCATCCCTGTGCTTGGAGAAGTGCTTGACATTCGATCAGAGGACCTGAGTGCCCATTGCGGATGCGACAGGGTTCTTTGCTCGGATAAGGTCAAAATGTCAATCCTCGCGCGAGAGTGTCTGGTCCCAGGTTTCCTAGCACTCGTGCTGAACATGATTTCTACATACTCCACGGATAGGAACCCGCTGCAGGGCAATGAGCAGTGGATGTACGAATACTCGCTAGGAGCATCAAATCACGTATTCTCATTCCGAATCCCGCCGGGCCTTAGTCAAGTCAAATGGGACGAAGTCGTAGAGACAGTGTTCCGAACCTTCAATGTAACGCTGTTTGCCGTCATGTCACTCTCGGGCCCACGCATTGGAAAACTGCGACTCAACCCGGGCAAAAGTTACACCCTGCGCGGCGATGATGTCGTGTTTTGCCTCACAAGCGGTGGCGACGAAGTCATTCTGCGCGTATCCATTCAGTTCAAAGACTCGATTCCTCGCGAGCACCTCGAAATGCTCGAACTTGAAGCGGAAATGGCCGCAAAACTGGATCCAAAAGGCGCTCTGACAAGCTCCACCGAAAGCCTTTCCTCCCCATTTATCGAAGCAACTCCGGCATCCATCTCACCAAGATCTCAAAGCCATATTATCCTCTGCGGACACGTAACTGCTCGTGGGATTCGCAAATTTGTCACGTCCGTCCGATCCGCCGAAACCGACACCTTTGCAGCCACAGCAGAATCGACACCAAAAGACCCAGTCCGAATCATTTGTCTAATGGACGAAGTCGTGAAAGTTGCAGAAAACGAAGGAGACGGAGGAATCTGGGCCGACATTCTGAGTGACGCTCACGTCAAAATCATGAAAGGAACTCCGTTGAAAAAGACAAGTCTTCTTGCTGCAGGCGTGGCAGACTGTCAGCGTATCGTCATCTTTTCCACGCCCGTTGAGTCCTCCGCCGCAGCTGAAAACGCGCACATCCTCCCAGACGCAAACTCCATCTTCATCATCAAAATGATCCAAGAGGTAACAAACTCCACCCCAACTTCGTACAACCACCAAAATTTGCACTCACATATCACACCCACGTCAAAAACACAAAAAGGAATGGCCCAACACAAACTTCATCGTCGAACTCGTCAGCGGCGCCAACGTAAAATACTTTAGCGCAAGCCAACGCAACATGGAATGGAACACCGACAACCTCCGCATGCAATCCATCCTCAACAATTACACTCTCGGCATCCACGACAGAATCACGCTGTACAAAAAAGTCCGTCAACGCGGAGCTGATAAGGAAAACTTTTTGTACAGATTATACCAGTTCATTTGGCCTTCCGAGCAGCAGCAACCGGGAGATATGATGCAAAGATCTAATGCTGGCGCAAACAACAAGACATACAACCCAATCACCTTCTTCAGCTCGAAAGTCCTTCCAAAAATGCCTGCCTTGTCCCGCACCACCGACGTTCCCGGAGACGATACCACCGGTCTCCTTGCCGCCACAACTTCCCGCCCAACTCTCGAAATCCAAACCACACAATCCCTTGCACAAGAACAACACACCCACCACGAAGGAGCAGCAGATGATGACACGCACGCTGAAGCATCAGCAGACAGCCCCACCGGCAAAGCGTCCTCATCCATTTCATCTGCATACCTCCAGAGACTCGTTGAAGAAGCAGAACTAAACGAGTCAGGGTTTTCTCCAAGCGTGAGCCACCACTTTGATAAAAACTTTGCAATGGGAAGAGTTGTGCCTGTTTCCTTTTTGCATTCGTTGTTGGCACAGTCGTATTTCCGGCCGTATTTGGGAGACGTTGTCACGGCCCTCGCTTCCAGCGTGATCCAACTGCCAGTACCGTCAGCATTGCACGGCCACAAATACTCGGAGCTGGTGGCGCATTTCCTGAAGCGAGACATGGTCCCGCTCGGGCTCTACCGCGCCACAAATAGAAAGGCGCAGAGCCCGTCCAAACCAAGGGCTCCCTCCAGCTATGACGCCGAGAACAAGACGTCCTACGTATACACAAACTGCCGCGGCATCGATCTCGTTGACCAAACGGATGCCGTCTTTGTCGTTCCATCAAGCACAGTCTGAATCAGACCCCGTTTGCTTCAAGCGCTTTTATTTTCGCAGTCATGAATAAAACACGTGCCCTCCACCACAAATACACCCACAAATACACTCACGCCCACAACAGCCACATAGAAAACGACGCAAAAGACAAACTGGAACTGTCGAAAATGCTCATGCCTTGTGGTTTCCAATAATGATCTCAGGCGCGTACTTGTCCACAACATCGCGCTTGTGCATCATGTTGAACTCTTCAGTTGCGTCTTTTCCGGCGTAGATGAGAATCGCCTTCTTGCCTCCGGGGTGATCTGAGAGAAACACTTATCAGTATCACATTACACAATAAAAGGAGCATGTATTTGTACCTTTCAAGAATGGAGTAGCATCCAACACTTGGCCATTAACAATGACCCAGCAGTCGTTTTCTTTGTTATGCTTGGCAACCTCGGCAGTGGTAATGTCGCGAAGGACCTTGGCAGCAGCTGGAGCAGCGACCGCTGGAGCAGCCACACTAGCAGTAGCAGCAGCAGGAGCCGCATGGCTATCTTCGGATGCCTCGGAGGCAGTTGATGACTCAACAGTCACCTTCAATCCGTTGAATGAAATCTGGACTGGCGCCAAGTGGCCCGCAACTCCTGCAACACGGCGCGCAGCAGAGTGCGTGAGGCTTTCCAGCAAGTAAGAAGCGGCGCTAAATCAGGCAGGGATAACTTGCATGAGTAACGTGTTGCAAAACACATAAGTTAATGAGTCAAACCTGGCACCCGCAACACGTCCATAAACGACACAACCCAAGAGCGAACTTCCACCAAGGCGGTTTGCACCGTGAACTCCTCCCGCCACTTCACCACAAGCAAAGGCACCTGGAATTGGGGCAGCGTTGGGTCCTCCGAGGAGGCGGGACTGGTCATCAATTTGAACACCTCCCATAGTAAAGTGAAGGACAGGGCAGACAATGGAGACCCAGAAGCTGTCGTTCATGTCAAAGGGAGCGTTGTGGAAGAACTTCTTGCCGAAGGGACAACTCTTAGCAGCAGCAATCTGGTTGTACTTGTCGTACGTTTCCTTGAGGGCCGCTGGGGAAATACCCATCTCCTTGGCGAGTTCAGCGCCGTTCTTAAAGTGCTTCATAAGACCACGTCCCATGTAGTGCTAAAGAGAAATAGTCAGCAAGTGATACAATTTAAAAGAAAAGTTTACTCATTACCTTGCAGTGCCATTCGATTTCCTTACCAGCTTTGCTGTTGAGAACGAGACGGAAAGGTCCCTTGTTCTTCCACATGAGCCCAGTCACGTAGTCACGGTGACCAAGCTCGTCAGCAAAACGGTGACCATTCCCGTCCAAAAGAAGACCACCGACACCACGGAGCGCCTCAGCAGCGAGGAACTGCAACACCGAAAGAAGATTTAATAACGCGATTGAAAGATACGCAGAAAATTAGAGTTGTTTGTACCTTCACTTTGGCATCTGGTTCTTTTGGGTCAACAAGACCAGTGGGGTGGACTTGAATCTTGTCCAAGTGGATGGAGTTGGCGCCCGCAGCCAACGAGAATTTAATACCGTCTCCAGTGCAGTGGTCACCGTTTGTGGTTGGGAGATCGTAAATCTCTGGTCTGTACTTCTTGATGAGAGAAGTTTCACTGAAATCGGCTGCGTATCCACCAGTGGCAATCACAACTGGACCAAACGCCTTCGAAACAGCACCGTTGACTTCGTATTCGACACCAATCACGGCACCAGCCTCGTTCTTGATGAGCTTGTTGACTTTTGCCTTCTTGATGAGCTTGGCGCGGTTGGGGTCAGACTTGCAGAGGTCCTCGTACTTCTCCATCAACGCGTAGGTGATGGTCATACCCGGGAACATCTCCTTTCCACGGTGGGTACGTGGATGCGAGTGACCACCTGGAAAATGACAACATTGGATTTTGTGGGGAAACAAAATTGGTGGTGACAAGTTACACGGGAATAAAAACAGGAAATCCGGCGAATGAGTCATTGGGACGCGAAAAGAGTCATAAACACACTGCATACCGAGACGCGAGACAAGAGACAGATCGACCTTGAACGAGTCGGCGATCCATTCGACGGCAGAGCCGGACTGGTACGTCAGCACCTTCGTGAGGGCCGGCTGGATCTCAGCACGCGCCGACTTGGCACTGTCTTCGTAGAAGATGGCGGATGTGTCCTAGTTCGAGGAGATGCACGGGAGGAACACGGGAAGGGTGAGAAGGAGCAAATGCATTGCTTGATGGAAACAACTCACGGGAATGCCCAGACGCTGTTGAGCAGTGGTTCCCGCACCGTTGATACCGGATGTAGCTTTTGTAGAGTTTCCTGGAGTGAATGCGTTGTTTTTGTGGAAAGAGTGGAGTTTAAGCAATGCATCAAACACACACAAGGTGGCATTTTCAATCCTCACCTCCGAGAAAGTTGTTTTTGTCGAGCAGCAGCACGTTACCGCCACGTTCGAGCACAGTGTGGCATGCTGAGAGACCTGCGAGTCCTCCTCCGACGACGATGACTTGACTCATTGCTCTGCGAGAGAGGGAGGCAGTTAGCAAAGCACGCGGGGGGGGGGGGGGGGGGGGGGGGGGGGGGGTGTACAGGCAGAGAGGGACTGGATAAGATGCTGGGAGACGAGGGAGGCATGCACGCGCCCGTCCTTCCCCACGCCAGCCACCCGCTAAAACTGGTTGGTCGTGTTTCTGGCGCATGGGTCAAAATGCTCACATTTTTCTGATCTTTTTTCAAGATTGTTTTTGCTCAGCACCTCCCCTTTTAAGAACCAATTTTTGGCTGTCACAACTCCCAGCGCCCCATGTGCTGCCTGCCTGCCACGACACAGTCCGACTCACAACTGCAACTGCAACTACCATTGCAGCGACCAACTCAACAACGCTACTCGCTTGCGTCTTATCAACCGAGATAGTGACAGCAACCACCCCTCCCCCACACCCACTGTCTTCCAACAACGCGACACCTGCAACCAACCAACACTGAAACTGCATTTTTCTTTATCCAACAAAGAACATACTTAATCAGCGAACATTAATAATCGAAATACTCGAGAATCCAACCGCGCCACATTGCATGAAAACCAGCATCACTGCAGCACTAGCCCATCCTCCTCTTGCACCAGCGCAAACGCAGCACTCGTCCCCGAATACTTTCTCTCCCCAAACAGCGTCTTTGCCACACCGTAGATCCGGAACCGATATAACCCCGGCAACGCCATCACAGTCCGCCCCACATCCCACTGCAATTTACACACACTCTCGGCGATTCCAGATCTACTCCACGTAAAACGCGTGTCCCACTCCGCATCCGTCAAGAAAACATGCCACGTATCGTTTACCTTGTCATGCCGCTCAACAGTCATGAACGAAGGCTCACCGGTCGATTCGGCAATATACCCAGCACCATTTCGAGGATGCGCACACCAAAATGTAGCGCTAACGGTTGCAGTCACGTTTTTTATACGATGCGATACGGAACCGTCGCCGAATTGAGAGTGAATCGGTTTCCAGGAAGCAAACCGTTTCGGCACAAGGCTATAAACTGGCCGCTCCGGCTCCTTAATCACAAGCCCAAAAGATGAGCCAGGCCGCACTGCATCCAACACAACCGGCGCAAGCAGCGAAACTTCCGTCTCAGGCCTGCCCGGTGGGTTCCCATTCACCAAAGCACGACTCGAATTCGTAAAAGATTCTGCCATTTGCTGATACACATTTTGATACGCCGTCAACGTATGTGGCCCGAAAATGGTGGAAGCACCTTCATACCGCTGCACCTGGTACTCTTCAAACGTCGTTACATACGATGAATACGCATTCGCCAGCCCTGCAACCACCACTTCCGCGTCCTTGTCAATCACAGAATCTTGAACAAGCGCATCTTTAATGGAACTTCGAAGCCGTCTACCTGCCATGGTCGACATTTCGCTTGGCTGCCCAATAAGCGCCAGTTTCCTTCCAATGACAAACATTTGAACTGGAAGTACTTGTGGTTGCCACGGATATGGTGACATGTTGTCGCCAGAGTTGAGTAAAATCGGTTTCGGGGCATGGCATCGCTCCAGTTCGGAGGACACTGGGCGTGAATTTAAAAAATCTCGTAAAAACCCGAGAACCATGTTTTTTTCATCCCTTCTGTTGAATCCTTGGTATGAGAATGCAATTCCTTTGCCGTCAGTTGTCCCTGCAACGAATGAATAGCCCTGTTTGTTCGCTTTCGTTCAGATGTTTCGTGAAACACCAAAAACATTTTAAAATAATCACCATAGCTGGTTTGCAAGTCTTTGCGTAATTTCCATTCTGAAGTTTCACCTGGCCACGACAACATTCTTAACATTAGCAGCAGCGACAACAAAAGTACAAATTCCAACAGCATACCGTCAAATCGCTCATATCCACCCACGCATGACGAAACAACACAGGACCTCGAACTTCGAGCCCATCTTCAAATTCCGATATGTGTCGCGCTTTTTCGTACTGAAGCCTGCCAATGTATTCTGCAGAGTAGAAATCATCTTTACCCTCATCTTCACCCTGAATGAATTCGAGCAAGAAAGAAGACTTGTCAGAAACGCGTCTTGTTGTGTATATGTGTTTTTCTTACCGGCCCTAGACCAACGCATTTGGTTCCATCACCCCTGCAAGAACTTTTCGACCCGTCGCAAGGTTCTTTGGTGTCCAAACATCGTGGCGGGATGAGGTTCGGGCTGACATCACCCTGGAATGTTCGATTCACGGTTCCATGCTTCAATACGCGTTCAAAAAAGCATGAAAGAAAAAGAAGCCGACTCACCGAATTCGACTGAGCAAACGCAGCAATAAAATTAGGGGACTTTTTGGCCATCTCAAGCTCCCAAATATACGACGCAAACCCCTTATTATCTCCAGAAACAAGCAAATTGGTGCTATGCAAGCTCGTTCCGTGCACAGCAAACCAATTCAAATGACCCACCAACACTCTTTCCTTCCTCACGCCACCATTTTCACGAACCTGTTTCCACATATTCAACGCAACCATACGCTGATCCACGTTGCCTTCATACCGCGCTCGTTCTTCATCAGGGTTTTGCAGGTACGCAACAGGACTGCGGTTCAGACCGGCATTTGGGAGAAACCCGGAATTCAAAACAAGAGTTTGGCGGGAATGAGATTTGGAATCTGCGAGACTTGCTGTGAGATCTTGATGCGCTTTCTGAATTGCTGAAACGATTGCATCTACTACAGATTCTCGTGCGTATGGTACTCGACCGAGACTGGTGATTTGGTACAGGAAGCTGTGTGTTTGCAGTATATGTGGTTTTCAGTGGAGGTAGTTCGTTACGTGTACTTGTTGTAACTCAACTCATCGGCAAAGCCTCCCGGGCCTGAATGCGTGTGCGTGACTGAAATCATGACGTTTTCAAGGGTATACAAGGGCTGCTTCGTGGCTGGGTTTTGGTAAGCGGGTTCATTCAATCGCTGAATGACTTCCTGCCGCGCAATCGAGGACATGAATCCTAAATAAACGCGCGTAATGGCCAAGTTTCCCTTGTTTAGAACGTCCGCATCGTTTGTTCTTCTGCCAATGAAATTCCCAAAAAAATTACCCAAATCGGCGACGACAGTCACAACCCTGTTATGCGGGGTGTCCAAATTTGCAAAGATGAACGCCCTTGCTTTCAGTCTGAGATGAACGCCATTTGCATTCTGGCTCAGCTCTGCGTATCCCATCATGTTGATTTCTCCAATGGGCAGGTCAATCTGGGCCTTGCCCTTCCCCACCTTGCAACAACTTGTAAGCAAAATCATCTCACTGAAAACAACAACAAAGCTTACAAGAATCGAAGAATTGAACGACTGCGATGCTGTATACAATTGAATGTCTTGCTGCTGCCGTGTCCTCTGATTCACAGCCATCGCGGGTGAAGCTGGCTCGGTGGCTGAGTGGGAGACATGGACATTTGGACGCATAAGCAGCGCAATGAGAAGCACGTTGGCCACAGCGATGGCAATGTACAAGCAGCATCTGGACAGGCCCCGATCCCGCTCTTTTTTCTTCTTGGTCTGGATGGCTTCCTTGTCGCTGAACGGGAGTGAGTAGCGACGCCGCATTTTTGAAGGAAAAATATGATTGGTGCACTGACATCGCACTGATATTTTTATTTCTAATGCTTCCTGCCCCTGGCCCTGGGTCCAGAATTTCTGAGAGAATCTCGCATAATTTCGTGGGAAAGCAGCTGTAACATCATGGGCCGGCCATTCGATGTGTCTCGTCAGAGGCAGACACGTTGCTTGCATATGCATGCGCTCCAAAGAACATATCCCGCACGAGTTGGTCCGTTCCGCCTTCAACGACCATTTTAGCGAGCGTAGAGTTAGTTTGATGGTCAGCTACAAAATGTGATGCCTGCATCGATGGAACTGCCGTGTTGTTGATCCGTCATTTTTGAAAGTTGTAAAAGTAAGAGAAAAGAACGCAGCCAAACCTGCTTCCCCGGCCTGAAACATGCTAGCATTGGATACTAATGACACTTGGTTTGATCTCATAGCAGCAGCATTGGCCACATCCCACACAGAGTTCGCCGGCAACGGAACTGCTCCAGCAACCCTTCCCATCACAGCTACCGCCACCGCAGCCACTAAACTCACAGCGAACATCTTCATAGATCCACAGTGATAAAGTTCGAGGGGGTTGATTCGCCCGTGTTTTTTTTCTTTGTTCCTTCCATACCAAAAATACCAACACAATGAAGACGACGAAATTTTTTGTGATCGAAATGGATGATGCGGACAGCCCCGGCGGGGTCCAAGACAACCCTCAGACACCATCTCAATATACATACCAAAACTCGGATCTGCATGTGCAGGCAGCTTCTTTGTCCCGCAGTTTGAAGACGGATGGCGCTGCGGACGAAACAACGCGTTCTTCGTTGAAGAGGCCGGAACGGCGGCAATCGCTCGTGCCAGGAGTTTCAAAGATTACTGTGCAGGATGTTCTCGAAGACTTGTACGCTCCACCTTTTTCGATGCGAGGTGAGCCTAACAGGAACAAAAAAAAAAAAAACGAAAGAAAGAAAGAATGATAATAACCCACCGTGTTTCAACACGCGTCTTTTTTTTTCGCAGACTTCCAGCTATTCCTTATGGCCGAACATTCCGAAGAAAACATTGACTTTTTCCTCGCATTAAAAGAATACGAACGCAAGTGCGCGTGTGTCTCGGGAACACTTCTCCGCAACATCTCAGCAACCGACTCGAAACCAGACCACCTCATCGAAGACATTTCAACATCCCTCTTTGCAATGATTGACCGATTCTTTACAACGGGCGTTGAGCAAGAACTTAACGTCCCAGCAAACCTGATACGCGTGATGAAGAAGGAAGTGGAGGGCAAAAACTTTCATCCAGACATTTTCAAAAAGATTTTGGAGAATGTGTTTACGATGCTGCGGTTGTCGAGTTTTCCGAATTTTTACAAGGCGGCGTCGATGCGGGGGGAATGCAGGTTGCGTGCGACTATTGAGCAGGTTCTGGATAATCTCTTGCCCTCTCCAATGTCCTTTTCTGGTAATATTCCAAACTTATTAACGCCCGAAACTCGTGTAAACGTAACCCACTTTGCAATCCAGAATTCAACGAATTCTGCAGCGACCAAACCTGCAAAAGCGCAATAGACTTTTACCTCGCCGTACGATCCTACCGTACCCTATTCTTAGACCCCGCAGCATCCAAAGAAGACTCTCCCGAACCCCTTGCAGCATCAAAATTCAAAGAAATTGTAAAATCGTTCATTTCGAAAGACGCGCAACAGCCCATCGAAGTGTCGTTAAGCCACATTAGCTACGTTGAAGAAATGGAGCGAAGCTGCAGTTTTCATAAAGGCGCGTTCGACGGAATCGCGTACCATGTTCTTCAAAAGATAGCGCCCACGTTTGAAAAGTTTCAAGCCACAAATGAATCGAATGAAGCAAAACGAAGGAATCAAACTTGTGGATCAATTTCAGAGAATGGCGGCTTGATGGTGGCGGGGGAGAACAGCCGTAGTGCCGAGCTTATTCCGCAGCAGATAAAAATGTTGAAAGTGTCGGAAATATCAGTCCAGCAAGTTGTCGATGACGCGTTTTATCCTCCATTTTCACATAAAGGTTTGTGTAGCAGCCATTGTCACAATTTTACTAGCACTTTAACCCACTCCTTTCTAATGGCACCAGATTTCAAAGAATTTCTATACCGGGAGCACTCGGAGGAAAACATTGAGTTTTTCCTGGCACTTCGAGAATACACCCAAATCTGCAGCAACGTTCCCGACGAATTACTCCGCCACGCAGTATTCAGCGACGAGAATACTCAGGAAATGAAATACCTCGGAGTCGCCATCATCACCGTCCTCCAAATCCTCGACCGATTCCTTCACCAAGGATCCATCCTCGAACTCAACATCCCAGCAAAAATCAAACAACCACTAATGGACAATATCCGATCCCGCCAGAACATCCACCCAGAAGTATTTGCAGATGCAATGGGAAATGTCTTTGCAATGTTGAAGCTGTCAAGTTTCCCGAGTTTCTGCAAAGACGCGTGCGGGAAGGGGAAAATTATCATGAGAATCGACGCGGATAAAGCACCAGCGCGGTCATTGGAAGTGGAAGGACCCGTTCTTTCAAACATGGCTCAGGTGTTCCACGCACTCAAATGTTGGACGGGCACCAAAAGCAACTCTGGAAAAGAGTCATCTACCTTTGGAGTTGGTGAAGAAGCTCCTGTCGATCCTCGGCAGTCCAGGCCGCCGTCGGCGCGAAACAGCCAGGCTGGATTCATTTCAGCAGATATTTACTGCATCTTAGAGGACAATTATGAAACACCGTTTTCTCTCTCAGGTTTGACACTTTGAGGTATTCACGCGTGACATGAACTTACAACAAAAATCAAAACCTAGACTTCAAAACATTTCTCAACAGTGAGCATTCCTCAGAAAACATGAAATTTTACTGCGACTTGAACGAATACAAGGCCCTATGCAAAAGCATCCCCGACTTTCTCCTCAAAGACAAAAACAGCCGTATCGAATACGAAACTCAATTCGGCGAAATTTTGTCCCAAATTAGAACCCTTCTCGACGCAATGGTGTCCACATATTTCTCCAAAGATTCAGACACAGAGCTCAACATGCCATCAACTATCCTAAAACCATTACACGCAAACATCAATGAGCGAGGAAACATCCATCCAGACGTGTTTTCGCGTGCATTGGAAAACGTGGTTCAAATGATGCGGTTGTCGAGTTTACCGAATTTTCAAAGAGTGGCGCTTGCGAAGGGAAGGATCCAGTATCGAACGTGTATTGAAAATGTTTTGGCGGATCGGTTGCATAGTCCTTATTCCTTAATCGGTACAGTTTTTCACTTTTTCTTGCCATTTTTTCCCCCTCCATTCTTCTCTAAAAGCCTTACTTTGTTTCTCAAGACTTTCGAAACTTCCTAGCCCGATCCGGTGCAGAATCCGGCGTCATTTTTTACCCCGCAGCAAAAGAATACGAAAGCCTCTGCGCCGGAACCACCGCCATCTCCGACCTCGCAAAATCCAAATCCATCGAAATCATCAACTCATTCTTTGCAGGTGGCTCGCGATACCAACTCAACATTCCATTTCCACTGCGTGTCTCTGTCCTTGAAGACACGTCAATCCTGGGACATGTGAACCCCGCCGCATTGTCCAAAGTCGTAGACTTGGTCGTTTCATTGCTGCGAGAAACAAGTTTCAAAGCATTCTGCAAAGAAGTTGAAAAACAAAACGGATCTGCACGGCAAAGCGTTACGAAATCAGTCAATTCGCAAAACAGCTCTTTTGAAGTTCTTGATGCTGTTCGCGTAAGCACGAGTAAATTCAATTTCTCGAAATTGATGAAAAGTCCGACACGCGGGAGAACGAGAGGAGACCAGACAGCGTCACTTCCCGCAGTGCAGGGAGAATGGGCTAATGAGATGGATGACGAGGTTGCTGCAGAGGCAAAAGATGAAGTCAGGGCTCAGTTGGGTGCCGTGGGCGAGTTTGATGAACCCGCGTTGTTGAAACCTGTGAAGTCCATGGACCAAATCTCTATCGTGCAAGTACTTGAGGACCAGTTGATGGAGCCTTTCTCCTTGGAAGGTAATTTGAAACTGATGATACCGGGATGTACCAAGCTTGACTAATGTCAACCATCGGTCCAGACTTCCAAAAATTTCTACTCCACGAAAACCGCCTCGACATGATCGATTTCCACTCCGAGCTCCAAACATACAAAAAACTGTGGAGCAGAATCCCCGCAGACATCTGGACCAACCTTTCCACTGTTTTACAAGGCTCGCTCATGTCGTTTGACTTGGACCGCATCAAGCAAGCATCAGCCCGAATCAAGTCACGACTCAGCTCTCCCGATGCGTGTGCGAATCTTTGCATCTCTGTGGGAAATGCAGAGTCGCTGCTGTCTAGGCTGGAATCTGACACTTACGTAGTACCAGACGCGTTCACAGAATGTGTGAATGAAGTGGTTGCTTCGCTAAGCAGTGCGGATCTTCCAAAGTTTCTTAAATTAGGTGCAATCAAAGGGCCAGCCAAGTTTCGACCGACAGTCAAGCAAGTCCTGGCTGGAGACTTGCCGTCTCCAATGTCAAAGCAAGGTGAGGAAACGCCCCAAATGCCCCAACTGATATTCTAAAAGAGATCAATTTACAGAATTCAATGACTTTCTGAAAGGCGAAGGGCTTGAGGGAACTCTGGAATTTTACGATGCCGTCACGAAATTCGTCAAAGATATTCCTTCTGCCGCGCTTGAAAAACCGAACACGCAAGAACGAGAACAAGAAACGTTTTCAAGGCTAAAAACTGCTGCCCTCGAAATCACGAACATTCTTGAAAGAGCCACTCTCCCTCTCGACACTTCCACAAGATCCATGCTCATTGATCAAGTCAAAACTTCCAACCACATTCATCCACGCATATTCCTGGAAGCATTGGATAAAATGGTCAACCAGCTGTCCGTGTCAACTTTCCCAAAATTTGTGCGCGAAGCAAACCAGTCCAAAAAACTCGCTTCTTCAAACCGCCCGACAAGTTCAATCCGAGAAACAAACGAGTCCACGACACAGCGAATGAGCATCTCCACTACCGAGACGTCCGACGCTACAGCGCAACGCTCGAAATTTGCGATTTCAAAGTTACTCAAGAAACCAAAACGACTCAACATTGGAGAAACGTGTTCACTTCCAGTTGGATGGGATGGCGATGACGATCCCAGTTTGCTCAGTCCGGATACAATGAAACCGCGACCGCTTAGCGGCTCTGGTGATAGAAAACCAATCTCGTTTACTGTAGTTCAAGTGCTTGAAGACCAGCTGTGTCCCCCGTTTTCGCAAAAAGGTAACATCAAACATTTGTTTCGACAGCAATCACAAATATAAAACGCGAAAAAAACATAGACTTTCATTCTTTTCTTCAAAGCGAGCATTCCGAAGAGAATTACGCCTTCTACATGGCCGTGAAAGACTACCAGCGACAGTGTGAAAAAATCCCCATCGCAGCAATGAACGACACCAACATTTCCAACTCAGATCCAAATCTCGACGCCAAGTTAACCAAACTCAAATCATCGCTTGATCTAATTTATGCGCAATTCTTTGCGTCCGGTGCACCCATCGAGTTGAACATTCCTTCCAAAATTATGAAACCCTTAATCTCGGCTTTGGAACTGAAAACCAACATCAACCCAACTATATTTGACAATGCGCTCGACAATGTGTTGACAATGATGCGCCTTTCGAGTTTCCCGAATTTCTGTAAAGTTGCCTCGGTGAAAGGAGAGCCGAAACTTCGGCCAACGGTTCTGCAAGTTCTGGATGATATGCTGCCGCCGCCAATGTCAAGACAAGGTTAGACAATGAAGTCTTTGTTTAAAGGAAGTCCATCTGACTGAATTTTCTTCGCCAGATTTCCGTGATTTCCTGTGTCGTGAGCATTCCGAGGAAAACTTTGAATTTTACATCAAACTCAGAGGCTACGAGAAACTATGCAAAAACATCCCGGATGACCTCTTACGAAATTCAAACGAAGTCCCAAACAACACCGAAGACATTGAAAAACTAGAAGCAGCAAAAGCCGCGTGCAAACAACTCATGCAAGCGTTCGTTGCCGAGGATGGCGAATTTGAACTCAACATCCCCATCAAAGTGAAACGGCCGCTGACAGAAAACGTCAACAGCAACTTAAACATTCATCCAGACGTGTTTCAAGATGCGTTTGTTGTTGTTTTGACAATGCTGCGGCTGTCGAGTTTTCCCAATTTCGTGAAAGAAGTTACCAAGAAGCGGATGTCCGAAAAAGCGGCCGCAAAGAAAGAAGAGGAAATGGACGCGGAAGCAGAGTCAGCGCAAGCAAAGAAACCGAGACCAAAGTCGTGGATTGACAACATTCCCACGTTAAAGTCGCCAACGGTGAAAATAGCAGCGGATTTTGGAGCCGATGAAATCAAAGTTGCTCTTGTTGAGGTGTTAAACGATGAGTACCAGGCTCCGTTTTCGAGCAAAGGTATTTCATTTCATTTTCATCTCAATGTATTTGGTACACTGAATTCTTTCACAAAACACCAGACTACGTTAAATTCGCAACCGACGAAGGAGAAGAACGAGGCATCGATTTCTACTACGCCGTAAAAGCCTACCAAACCCAAAGCGCGCCCATACCCGATGAACAACTCATTAACTCAAAGTCTTTCAAAAGCGAGGAACTATCAAAAGCATTTTTTGCCGTAATCCAAATCGTTGCCAAATTCCTCGCAAAAGGGTCCAGACAAGAAGTCAACATTCCTCCAGAAATCTTGAAAGCTGTGCTGGCGGAAGTGAACGAGAAGCGGAATCTACATCCTCAAGTGTTTGACGATGCGATGGAATTGGTTCTGAATACCCATAAAACTTTGGTGGCGCCAAAGTTTTTCAAAGCCGCAAGCGCCAAAGGCACTCTACGACCCAACAAGAAAAAAATTTCAAACAAGCCAGGCAGCAGTCGCCAAGTCTCAAAAAGCTCGTCCAAGCTTGAAAACTCATTCAGTGGAGAAGACGAATCCATCCCTCCATCGCCCGGTGGAACAGAAAGCCAGCGATTTTCAACTGTCAAAAGTGACAATGCGCTGGAATCTGTCATATCCTCATCCAGCGTTCTCTCCGAAGCGAACAGTCCCAAAGCCACAGTCCGCCGCGCTTCTTCGTTGACCAAGTTTAACAAGCCTGCTATTTCGGCGCTTGATAGACTGGAGGACGAGGTGCGAAACTCGGTGATGGAGGCACGACGGGCAAGCGTGACATACCAGCCAGCGCTAATGTCGCCTTTAGTGCGACGCGCCTCCATTCTTGAAGAAGGAGCTGACGCTGCAATCAAGTTTGGTGTCTTGCAGGTGCTGGAGGATCAGTTTTCAACTCCGTTTTCAATGAAGGGTGAGCAACTCTGTCTTGAATCTCTTCTCAACCCTTGTAAACTAACACGTTATAAATTCAGATTTACATCGCTACCTGATCGGAGAGAGCTCCGATGAAAACATTGACTTCTACTTGGCAGTGAAGGAGCACAAACGCATTTGCGAGGAAATCCCCAACGACGCACTCCTAAACTCTACCAGCCCCGAAGGGCAAGAATACGACCCAACAAAACTCGAACGCGCAAAAACATCCGCTTTCAACATTGTGGAAAAGTTTTTCACGCCCGGCGCCGAACGCGAACTCAACATCCCATCTCACATTCTTAAACCGATCGTGGCGCAAGTTACTGAACAAAATAACTTGCATCCGGATGTTTTCAGGGACGCCTTGGATACGATTTTAACAATGGTTCGCTTGTCGAGTTTTCCAAACTTTTACAAAGCTGCCATTTTGAAGGGCCCGATCACGCTCAAGTATACCATCTCTCAGATATTGGAGGATCAGTTGCTGTCTCCGGTATCTCTGAAAGGTATGCTTTTTTGTATCGCTTGTAGGCCGCATGTTTTTGTAAACCCATTCCCCTTTGTCTGGTTTGCACAGATTTCCACAGCTTCCTGATCCGCGAACATTCTGAAGAAAACATTGAATTTTACATGGCCCTCCGAAAATACCAACAACTCTGCGAAAAGCTGCCGTCGCAAGTTCTAAGCGGACGAGCCGCGGGTGAATCTGCCGACACCAAACTCATGGAACAATGCAAATCAGCCGTCACGGACTTAATCAGCCGCTTCATTGCCGTAAAGTCGCCACAAGAATTAAACGTTCCCCCAAGCATTCGCGCCATAGTGTGCCAAGAAGTCTCGGAGAAAAAGAATATTCATCCCGACATTTTCAAGGTTGTTTTGGAAAATGTCATCACAACGTTGAAACTGGCGAGTTTCCCAAAGTTTCAGAAACAAGTCGTGATCCAGATCAATGTGGATGAATCGTTCGCGGTCAAATCCACAACTGGAGTAACGCTGCCCCTGGTCGAGGAGGTGCAGTTCCAGCTGCTCGAAGTCACAGACACTTCCTCCAGAGCTACAATTTCGAACCGCATTCTTTCAAGACTCGCTTTTCAGACATTCACGTTCGATGACAACAACGACTCCACCAACGGAGATAGAGTAAATGCTATTTGGAAAGTCACCGGCGAATCAAACTCAGACCGCCAGTTTGCTGACATGGTAACACCTGCGCAGTTAAAGTACGGACTGCAACAAACGCTGGAAGACAAGATACCACCACCCCTGTCTTGCAGAGGTAACTAAAAGCATTGCATTTAATTTATTACTGTCTGACTTGTACCCCCGTTAAAAGATTTCAGAACATACCTCAAGAAGGAAAAGAAGGCGCATTTGGTAGACTTTTACCTCGCAGTCAAAAGATATAAGCGTATCTGCGAAAAGATTCCTGAAGGGATCTTAAACAACCCAGCAAATGCTGTGAGGGCGTCGCCTATTTCCCCGAACCCACCGGCAGCAGTATTTTCTGCATCTCCCACGGCATCCACCACTTTCCCTGTAGCTGCGTCAGCAACCCTCCCCACGTCGCCAATATCACCACTGACCCCAAACCTCAATCTCAACACAACCAACCTGGCCACAGCCCCAACACAAACATCCGCACTCATGATCCGCGTCAAAAGTGAACTCAACGAAATCGTGAGCAAATACATTGACACAGAATCCCGCCTGCACGTGAACGTTCCCAGCCAAATCAGACTATTTCTCGACTCGGAAGTCAACAAGAACGGAAACTGGACGCCGAGAATCTTTGAAGCGGCCGTACAACACGTGTGCTTGAACATGCAGCGCAGTAGTTTCCCAGCGTTTTATAAGCTCGCTACCACGAAAGCGAAAGGCGTCAAACTCAAAATTGTCGGCACCAAGAAGACGAGCAAAGGGGACAAGAAGGGCAGTGCTGCTGCTGCTGGGACGGCAGCGGCAACAGTTGCCGGCGGGTTGGATGAGGCGGAGGAGGATGAGATGCAGGAGTGGTTGGAGCTGGACGGCGGGCAGGATGGGTCCTCAGGGGGTAAGCTGAGCATGCTCCTGTTCCAGGTGCTTGCAGACAAGACGTCCCCACCCCTGTCTCGGAACGACTTTTACGTGTACTTGAAGAAGGAGCATTCACAGGAAAACTTTGATTTCTACATGTCGGTAATCAATTACCGCAAAATCTGCAAACGCGGATCTGAGACGGAAATCAAAGACGCCGCCGTGAAAATCATTGAAACGTTCTTGCTGAGTAACGGCGAACGAGAAGTCTGTCTCCCTTCCAAAGTCAAGACAGCCATTTTGAAGAGCATCCAAATCGACAACAATTACAGCGCAGATATCTTCAACGACGCGTTTCTGGAAGTTCTTTCGATCATGCGTGTGTCCAGCTTCCCACGGTTCTTTGAAGAAAACTCAAAGGACTACGGCGATGATGCCGGTCTTCATACCATTGTGCCAGACGACCTTCTGCATCGGGAAGGAGGGAAAGAGGCGGATATGGCAAAGGAGCAGGACCCCCTCATTCTTCAAGTGCTACAAAACAGGCTGGCGTCTCCTCTTTCGTTGGCGGGTAAGCATACAAAGCCAATCGTTTATCCCATTCTAAAATCCCAACATTCACAGACTTTTACAACTTTCTCCTCAAATCCCACACGGAACGCGACCTTGAATTCATCCTCCTCATGGAGCACTACCGAAAACATTGCAAAGACATACCCGAGTTTGTCCTGCGTAACGGCGTGACGGTCCACAGCAGCCGCAACGAGCTGCACGCAATGACGGTTGAGATTTCAGAAAAGTTTCTGCGAGGAAACTCGCTGCGGCTCGGAGAAGCGACGCTGAAACGCCTGGTTTCCAAACTAAACGATGAGGCAGATTATCATCCGGACGTGTTTGAGGAGAGCAACAAGTTTGTGATGGAACGGCTGAGGAATACAAGCATTCCCGCGTTTTACACGCAGGGGCTCGAGACGGAGAAGGGGTGGTAGTGGTCCCATCCTCCCGCTTCCCTCCCCACTCTATGATATTACTTTTCAAGTCTTTTGTTTGTTATTGGTCATATTTCAGTCAATCAGTAATGAAAACCCAGCTACTTTATATGTGTTTTTGTGTCTCTCATTTGCTACTTTTGGGCGATCTGAAAACAGCAGGCGGCACACGCGCAAACCAGGACAGAGTTGGCAGCCTTCTAGACGCCAAATACAATTCTCCCGGACCCGTCAAGCGATACATGCCCTTTTTTTTAAGAAAAGAAAGGTTACCACCTTCAATGAATAAAAAAACAAACAACAATTCCCCACCTTGTTCAAAACAGTCGCCTGCTTCCCCTTCCAAAGCACCAACTTTCCCAAAAACTTCATACTCTCCCAAACAGTCGTACCCACTCTTTTAAACCTCTCAGTCCACATGGCAGCAACCTGATCTCCAATATTCGCTCCAGCAAACACAGGAGCAGGTTCCACTTTTGCTGCAGCATGCGTGTCGGCTTCGTTGGTTGAGGTGGCTTGAACGCGTACACCGGCGTCCCATGCGACAAGCATTTTTGGATCCACGTAAATTTCTTCGTTTACGGACAGGCTGACGTTGTGAATGGATCCAGTGGGTGCAGCAATGGCAACAGATCCAGAGTTGTAAATGCGGTAGGCGGAAAGTCCGTCGGAATTCTGATACCAACAATCAGGTATGTAAAAAAAAAAAAAAAAAAAAAGTGGTTACCAGCTCAGCTTTAATGACAACGTTTTCTCCCGCAGCAGCGACAAACGAGTTTCTCTTGACAATCAGTTCGCGACCAGTTGGTTCTCCAATGTTCAATACGGTCATCTGCCAAAAACGGCAAAAAAAAAAAAAAAAAAAAAAAAAAAAAACTTAATGAGCTGGCAGAGACATGATCAACATTGCACTGCAGGGCAACTCTGAGCGATAGGGAAAGCGCAAGTCGTACCTCTCCTTGCAAACCTCTGGGAGCACCGAGATAAACAGAGCCAGACGACGCGGCAGTCCAGAACTCTGAGAAATAGAATTGCGGGCGAGTTGGAGCAGTGATTGCGCGAGACAGGGTCTCGGCCACGGCCGTGTGAGTCGTCAATCGAGATTGAACCTGTTAAGGACGATCAAAGACATCACAAATGGGAATAGATTCGACGTATAGACCATGTCGCAGTATCGCATAGAGAAGGTTCTAATCAGTGTTCAGTTCCTGGCCCAATCGTTTGCAGTAAAAACTCACGCCCTCCGACACGGCCACGACAGCTCCCGCACAAGCAACAAAGCGACTTGTGGGCATCAAGTGGGCCACAACGAGGTCGTTCGAACGGAGGAGAGTGACGGCGTCGGTGGCGGCCTGTGAGCGAGCGATGGACGACGGCAGTGTCGACAGGGTCCGAGACATTATTCCTGCGAATAAATATTTACAAAGCGAAGCATAAATATTCATCCAGGATATGACGACCCAAGTCAAGGCATTTGCCGTGTGGAAGGACGTGTACCAAGTCATTGCAGCGCCCGATCACTATGAGACCGTGCTGCTCCTGCATGCAGTGCTGTGCGCGTTTGCATACAGAGCATCTCCCATCTACGAACATGGACGGACGGCAAAGGGCGTGTTTTGCTGCCTCTTGATGGGTAAGAATGAAGTATCCGTAACACTGGCACTGACTAAACGCATTTATAACTTAGCTCTCGGCGGTGGAACTCTGGCATCGCTTCTCATGGCAACACCCCCTTCGTGGCTGGTAAACAACGTCGACCTCCCCATCTACACCACAGGCTTCTTCCTCGTCTGCCGTACCCCCCTTCTCTACCCAATCCTACGAACAACTCAACCGGTGGCCTTAGCCATGTTGGACCTCATTGATGTGACCCTCCGCGCGATGGCCCTGTCCGCCTTCCAAGCACAGGCATCCAAGCTGCCAACACCCACTCTTCTTCCCTCCACTCCAAATACGCTTGGCCAAGTCCTCATTGGCACTATTTCAGTCACCGGAGGCGGCATTGCCCTGTTCTGGCTGCTCCACCCGCCATCCCGCTTCACAATCCCCGTGCACGATACTGTCGTCTGCCTCCTCGCAAACCTCCTTTACGCATACAACGCGCTCCACAAGAACCGCGTATTCATTTCACAGTGTCTGTGGGACTCTGTCCCCGTGCGTCTCGTGCGTTCAGTGGACCCCGGCAATGACGCGTTGATTCTGGCGCTTTTTAACGCGTTCATGGATTGGATCAGGGCGTGGGCAGATGTGCTTGGGATTCCGACTACGTTTAAAGGACGGCGTGGGGAGGCGGATTTGCGGGCCTTGTGTGCGTTGTTTATGTTGGTTGGGTTTTTGTTGAGGCCGGGTCGTTGGGCGTTTGCCGAGAAAAAAGAGAATGGAAAGCCAGAAAAGGTTGGGAAGCGAGACTTGGCGGAAAAGGAACAAGAATCTGTCGAGTGAGTTGCATTCAAAAAAAAAAGGCGTGTGGGAAGAAGTTTGGACCTTTTTATGGATTCTAGTTGAAAGTATGGATTCTATGTCCAGTGGTAATAATTAACAATGATGAAAATGACGCGAAAAATAAAAGGTGTGAAACACCACCAGAGAGACTTGCAAGAAAGGCGAAACAAGCTCCTGAAAACCAGGGTGCCCCCCCCTCCGAGTTGGGTGCCAGAGGGAACCTCACTGAGCTTGACAGGGGATATCCATCAAGAAAGGAAGAACGCGTGCACTTGAATGAATGATGGAATCAAGCACGAACAAAAACAGCAGATGCTGGCTTTTTTTTTTAAAAAAAACAAAAGCGAGACGTTGAAGCTTCGGATAAAAAACATAAACTGCAAAGAAAGAAGCAGCGCGATTCATCCAAAAAACAATAACAAATTACAACCCCAACCCCTTCAGATCCACACCCGATGCACGATTCAGCGCCCTCAAATCACAAAACGACGCACTCAGCCCCTTCAATTCCTTCAGCTTACTCTCCAGCTTGGGCACCTCCACCAGCTTCATTTCAATCGAATTCTTCTCCTCCTGCAGCGCCAGCCGCTTCTCAGCATCCAGCGGCACAAACGCATACCCTCCCATACCGTCAAACTGCAAGATCCAGTTGTGATACTTCCACAGCGA
This sequence comes from Chytriomyces cf. hyalinus JEL632, assembly GCA_025435555.1. Taxonomy (NCBI): domain Eukaryota; kingdom Fungi; phylum Chytridiomycota; class Chytridiomycetes; order Chytridiales; family Chytriomycetaceae; genus Chytriomyces; species Chytriomyces cf. hyalinus JEL632. The sequence continues at coordinate 41,202 of JAIWWG010000106.1, read as the reverse complement.
TGGCCGGTGACTCACAGTCATGACACTGATTCCAAGCGCCTGCGCGTGCGTGTACAGCAATCGCTCAGCGTCCATACTCACACTGCTCGTACATTCGTCGAGAATGGCAAAGGTGGGGCAGTGGTAAAACAGGCGCGCCATGGCAATACGCTGCTTGTCGCCGCCCGCGAGAACGTCTTTCCAGTCGCGCTCGGCGTCGAGGCCGTCCGTGTTTGCTTGCACAATGTTGAGGATTTGCACCGTCGAAAGAATTTCAATCAGGTCTTCGTCCGTGATTCCGCGCGCTTGCATTTCGGCGCGTGTGTCGGGGTAAATAATTTGGTCGCGCAAAGTTCCGACGCTGAGGTAAGGCCGTTGTGGAATGTAGAAAATCTTTTTGCGGTCGGGTTTGTGAACAGTGCCACCGTACAATGGCCAGAGACCTCCCAGGATACGGAACAAGGAAGACTAATTCATTGTGCATGATTCAGCTACGAAGAAAAACTCCGAAATTAGTATTAATTAAGCTTTTATACCTTGCCCGATCCATTCGGTCCAACAATCAACAAATGCATGCCCGGGTGCAGGTTGAAGCACAGATCCTTAATCAGCGTGTCTCCGTTCGGTGAAATGATTGGAACATGTTCAAACTCAATGCTGTCATCCGTCTGGGTAAAGCTTCCGGTTCCTTTCAAAACGTCTTCATTCGCATTCGATACCAGAGCCTTCTGAAACGTGTTTGATTGCATGTCTTCAAATACATCCAGCAGCAAGGTGACACGAGAGGTGTATCCAGCCAATTCCGCAACATCCTTGTACGCGTACCTTGGTAAAAAAAATAAAAATAAGTGTGAGCAAAACACAACCCCACGCCAAACGCAAACAATTAAAATAAAAAACGGTCTCCCTACATGACACGCCCAAACGCGTCACTCGCTTGCATCAGCAACCTCCGATTCGTCACAAGACCTTTAGTACGACTCCCCAAAACAGCATCACCGGCAGCACCCATTTCCGCTCCCGCAAAGTCGAAAAACACAGGCATTGCGCACAACGTAAACCCAAATCCGCCCCACAAGTACTTGATCACAAAGTCTTCCAACATGCCATGCCAGATGCGCACTTTAAAGATAGTATTGACATGTTTCACGAGAGCAGTGTAAGCGTCGTCCAGGATTCCGCGTTCGACTACTTCGCCGCCAAACATGGCCACTTCTTCGGCATTTTCAACAAGACGGCTGTGCGTGAAACGGAACTCGCCTTCGAGTTTTTGTTCAGTGGCGGCGAGTGCGCCGTATGCGGGCGTTGCTTTACGGAGGAGAAGGGATGTGACTTGGACCATAAGGTTGGTGATGATGAGAGGTTCGAGACCGACACCCATCGAGAGTTGGGCGTTGCAGATAATGACATCTAGGATTGGTTTTGTAGTATTGGAGTACAGAGACGAAAGGGCATTGCAGAAGCGGGAGACATCTTGGGTAATGAGTTGATCAGCGTTTTTGATTCTCTGTGTAGGTACTATCAGCACAACTTTGACCCTACACAGCTCGCATGACAAAGGAGCAATGCGAGAATGAAGATATACGCACATCATCCAGATTTCCCACTTTGTAAAAGGTCATGTTGTTGGTGTAAAGCTCGTGCAGATGGTTGGTCAGACGCGTTCTGAATGCAATTGCCAGCTTCTTTTGCAGATACGCAAGCATCGAGTTTGTGTAGGTTGCCGGCACCGCCATGACCATCCATGCTGCGAGGAGGGAGAAGAGGGCCGGTTAAATAAAAAAAGTCGCTACGAAAAACAGAACACAGTGCACATGGGTCACAGCAACAACCCAATAAAACCCAAAGTAAACGCACCAACGATGCCCCAGATAAACTCCTTCCCGTTCCCACGCACAAGCGCCGACACAATGCGTCCGTCCAGTTGCGCCACCTGCAAGCTAAGCACAGTGCGGCCCACCAAGAAACACGAAAACAGATTCAACAGCCAAAACTCTTTCGATGAGACACCGGGAATGATGACGCGCAGGATGCGGGTGAGACGGGCGATAAAGAGAGCGTCGACTTCGCCGCGCTTTCCGGAGCGTTTCGATTTCTTTGAGCCCGTGTCGGTGGAGATGTCGGTTGTGGCGTTTGTGCCGCTTTTGCCATCTGCAGCTGAAGCTGTGGTGGCTGATGCGGCAGACTCGAGTGGCTTGGCTGTGCCGCGAGCACTCCTCGTCACAGACTTGTACGCCGCACGCATGCGCACGACCACGAGCAGTGCGATACTGGCGCGCAGTCCATTAACTGCGGTGCTGCGGTGTTTCATGTACCAGCGGAGATACTGCTCCAGACTGCGCTTGATGCCGCTGTTTACCTCCATCGGAAGTATGGCTGGGGATATTTCTCCAGACAATTTTATTTACCGCTCCATTTGTTTATTGCCTCTCAAGCTGGCTTCTCATTTGTCTGCACAGATATTGAAAAGGGGGAAAAGCTCTCTCTATTCCTGTCTGTTTTGAATCACCTACATTCGGAATATCCTGGTGCTCGATTGCTAGCCGGTTATGACATTGTTTGCAAAGCACTTGCCCATTGTCACGTTCACGCGGAGCAAATCAATAGAGCTAACGTCCAGTCAGATATTTATATCCCATTCATTGGCATGCTCCATTCATATGCACATGGGATTGGTTGTCAAATGCAGTATGGTCCTAAAGCTGTAATGGGAGGGGGGACTTGTGATTTCGAAGAAATTGAACGCGTCTGGAGCTTTCTTACGAATCACATTGGAAGGACTCAGCGACAAACACACGAAAATAGGCAAGATGCCATTGTTCAAATTTGCGAAAAATTAGCTGTGACCAAAGGAAGGGGATTTGTGCGCACAGTACAGACCTGGTTTCGAAAATCGTTGAAGGAAGCCTTTTTGATTGCTGAAGAAGCAGACTTGGTTCTGGACGGCAACTTTCAAATTCAGCCATATAGCCACGTAATCTGCAAAAACAAAGCGTGGATCAACCAGTGCATCAATAATAATACACACCTTGATGGAGTTACCAGTGGACTCGCAACTGAGTATTTGGGGAGGAAGTCGACCATAGTTCGAGATGAAGCAGTTGTTATTTGGTCTGGAATCTGCGCAACAGCTACTTCGCTGAAAGAAAATCAATCAATTGCTAAGTCATGTCAGTTTATTGGATTGCTGCTCATCGGATCTAATCTTATACATTCAAGCAAGGGGATCATCAAAGAAAGCAGCAAAGCTTGTAAAAAATGGCCAAACACTGTATGCAGAATTGCAAGAACTCATCAATCAATTCAACGCACTTCCGAACAATATGGATACTGCCAATGATGCCATATCCATGACGGATATTCTCAGCGCATTGTCAAAAGATGCTATTTTTCAAGTGCTTGGTGGAAACAGCAACGCAATTCAGGAGCGATACTGGTGACGCATTGAGGACCTATTTCACCGCACGTTAGATGTTGAAAGAGCAATTAATCATTTCAAGTTGCAGATCTCCTCTCTGACTGAAATTGCGCAGTCAGTCAGTGGGAGTATGGTTGGGCGGCAAAAAGATGCAGCTATTTTCCTGTTGTCATCTCAACTGAAGTGCCAATATGACAGTGTAACTGAATGTAATGCAGTTTTGAAGGAATTCTTAAATCTTCTTGATCTGCATGATTTGAGTGAGCGCGTTGCTGAAGTACGACTTGGATTTTTGAAGGGGCTGCACAAATAAATAAGGTGGACTATGATGCAAAGAACTGTTTCTGATTGAGAGGCTGCAATTGTGATTCATGGGGTTTATTTATCTGTTGTGGCTGGGTTGTTTGTTTTTTAGTTTATTTTGTTCTTCATTTTGGTTTCTTTATTGGACTTGTTTATTTCTTTTGCTACCAACTTCTCACACAGTGGCAGTGATTCAACGTCGATATCACCAGAGTGCTTGTAGGTCTTGGCAATTATGCCGGTTACCATTTTTTGTGATTGATGACATGTAACCATCCCCGTGGCTTGGTTAACTTACATGCAGTTGTGTGATATTCATGACTAATTCGAATCTCTGCTTGCTACATGTGAGGGGAGTGTGATGCTCAAGCATCTGTTCTAACATATTCATGTATCCCAGAGACCCTGAGTTTCTCTTTATATCAAGTACATGAGGAATCCCGGGGGGTTGGATACATGTTGACGGCTGGTTCCTTTTTGACTGCCGCCCTTTGCGCACTTGCTGGCTTCTTGTTTGTGTATCTGAAAGGTGGACTTGGGTCTGCAGGAAACGGTGTTGGGGTGTATGTGGGTGTGTGTTTGATTAGTGCGTTTATCGGCATGTGGATGTTTTTGGTATTGTTGGAGGTGGTTGACAGTGGAACTGCAGCCACGTTTGTGTGCTTGGCGGAGGACCCGGCTACAATCCAGAGACAGCAGCCGAGTTTCTTTGCTGCACTGCAGGAGCGGTACCCAGATGCAAACTGGGGAATTCAGAGCATTGCATAATAAAAACGGATGTTCTTTTCTTTGCATTGTTTGTTTTCTTTTGGAAGATGTTGTGTTGGGACCTGTTTGTTTTGTGCAGTGACGGGTCGCGCTGTTTCCCTTTGTGAGGGTTCCTTATAAATCGCACTCTAATAATGCTTGTAAATTAAGTGATAAAAAGGCTCCCACCCCACCGACACACACCAAACATGTCCTGGCAGCAGCAGCCTCAGCAGCCACAGTTGAGTACAAACGCGATGCGAGGTCCAATCTGTCAGTCTAACCAGCTTGTTTCAGGCACGGCTACATTGGATCAAACAAACGCTTGATGGGCTGGGTTTGTGGGTTTGGCAGTGCTGGGTGTTCCCATGACTCTCGACTCCTTTCAAGATGGGAGCAGCGCCAACAGCAAACCAACAAACGCGAAGAATGGCGCGTCGTATTCTGTCAGTCTCAGTGTGGCAGTGCGTGCTTTATTCCCATGCCACACCAACTGAGTATTTATTACCATCAACCTTTGAACAGAAACTAGATCAGAAACTGCCTACATTTTTAGCCAAGAGTAATTTTTCGAGCCAGGTGTCGTAGCAGTCTGCCATGATGGCATCATTAATCTTCAACGTGTTCAGCATAAAACAATGAAACAGCGATTGTGGCTTCCACTCAATTTGGTGACCAGTATATCCGCCATACACTTTATGCATGAATTCATTGCATGTTTCCCAATCATGAAATGGTACGTCTGCATGGCAGTAGTTAAAATCAAAGCAACAAGACATTATTCACATACCAGATTGCAGTTCACTTTGGAAGATGTTCTCATCTATTACATCAACCGGGAGGTCGCCACTCAAGCCAGCAACGTTTTTATCCAACTTGTTGCTCTGGTCAGCTTGCATGCATCTATCCTCCTCTGATTGCCAAAGTCCATCACTTGCGCCTGCATCTCCACTATTGTCCAGCCTGCCACCAATACTGAATTTGATCTTGTGTCCATTCAATGCCGCCCAAACAACCTCAAAATTTTCCGCGCTATACTTTCGCTTGAAAGTTACTGTACTTGGAAGTCCAAGCACATATCATGCATGTTTGCGTGCTTTCTGGTGCATCACATCGTGCCATGGAAAAGAAAGGTAGATCTTCAACCCTTTTTCTTCGAGAGCCTGATTTAAAAGTGCCAACATTTTAGTTTCGTAGTGGGTTTGGCGAACACTTCGAGCTGACTCCAGCTGACTTGCTAGATTTGGATGACTCTGTTTGAGTTGTCGATGGAACTCAAACTTGGAACAAATCTCCATTTGCTTGTCGGCAAAGTGATTGTCGACAATGGCTGCAATAGTACCTACATTGGAGATGGTTATATGATACATGATTTGTTACTGCAAGAATGAAGAACCTGAAGTTTTTTTGAAAGCAAATCCTTTAGTCGCATGAATGCCCACTTTCATCACAGAAAATCCAAGTGCTTCTACTGGATCTGTTAGCACTCACAGATATAAATTAAACCATCCTTACAAACCCACCCAGTATTGTGCCTTCCCGCTCCCATTTTTTCATGATTGAAAGTCCCAATGCCATCTTTTCCTCTTCATCCAACGCAGAGAGGTATTCGGATGGGTTTTCACTTGCTTCTTTGGCTTGCAGTGCAAATAACTCGCGTTCCTCCTGATCACAACTTTTCCAAAGTCGGCTTAATTCCGAGTTTATAGCAGTAAATCGCGCATTTCGATCCATGCCAGCTGTATCCACAGTTGCTTCTGCAGAGATCTGAGGTTAGGTAACACACAGATGAGACATGGCATGGTCACAACAACCTGCAGTGTTCCACTTTGCGCGTTTGAACAGAAGGAAAGAATTTGTTATTGGAGCTTCGCGCATGTGGGTTCGCAGGTCGTCTCGAGTTACTGACGCATTCACAGCTAAAGGAGCCTCTTGTGATTGCGTTTCCAGCCCCACAGATGACAAGGCTGTGTCGCGATTTGGTTCTGCTGATTGATCAGGAGTAACTGAAGGCACAAGCGCTGATACACGGTTCAAATTGAACCAGTTCTGAAGCAAACAACGACAAGTGAGAGTTGTTAGTAAATCAAACAAGGCGATGATAATAATGTATTACCGTGACTCGGGAGACTTCCACATTTAGTTCGGCGGCAATTTTAGCCCGCTTTGCCGGCATTCCTGAGCTCTCTTTTCGGCTGGCTGTCACCCGTTTGACATCGCGGTTATGAATTAAGTATTCGACAGCCTTCGCATTGAAACGCTGTTTTCGTTTTGGTTCCGTGCTGAGTGCGGTGTCCTGAGGCTGAGATGCGGCACTGGCAACAACTTGCTGGGATGCTTCGGTTTGCATCATTATTCTGCACTTTTTCCCTGTATTTTCCGGGATTTGTGCGTTTTTCTGTCGATCAGCATCGGCATTTTGTATATATTTTCCGTCGCTTTATATCGAACTATTAAGTAAGCACAGGCTGTGTTTACCAATTCTATTTTATGCAATCGTTCAGATATTTTTATTGTTCACTTGTCCTCCTCAGGCCCGCTCTGAAATACCAGCGCATGATCCCACCCACTTGCACCCGCCTGTGCTCCTTCAGTCAGCACAACCTCACCTTCGACACTCTCCACAATCCTCAACACATCCAACCCGCGTGTTTGAGACAGGGACTCTTGTCCCTCAACAACTTCGGCTGCATTCGTGAATCCCCAAAACCGCGCCTCGCCGTCTTTAAATACAACAAGTATTCCAAAGTTGTTGCAAGATATTTGGTCCACGCCTTTCGCGCAGTTGAAAAATTCTACTTTTCGTTGTGAAGCGACGTTCGCGGATGACGCCACGTCTTGAGCAAGAAAACCTTCAACGACTCCATCTTCCCGCACAATAACTCCCAAATCTGGAAACACAAAAAAACTATTGGAAAACTGGTTTCCAAATCACAAATGTAAACAAACGAACCTCGGAACAAATGCACATCCTTAACAACAACTCCAGCCTGAATATTCAGCTCCAACACAGGCGCATGCTCATAAATCTGATCCATATTCTGCATCTCATGGAAAGTCGGATACATGGGCATCTCAAAGTCTATCCCTTCCTTGACACTCCAAAACGGTCCATACACTCGAACAAGACTCGCTTCTGAGTCCTTTTTTTTTCCTACGATTGCAAAACATTGACTTGACGCGGCAATATGCGTGACAGCATCCAACTCCAATGCATCTGCAATCAAAAGCGGGCTCGTACTTTTCCGCAACAGCTGCGATGAAGGCGACGATGGGTCCAAAAAGTATCCCCACATGTACACTTCGCGAGATTCGGGTTCAGTGGATTGCGACAGGGATTCATGGCTTGTTTTCGAAGGCTGGGCGAGGGCTACAGTGAGTGTCCCCGCGGCTTTCACGTCCACGACGCTGCGGTTTCGGTTTGGAAAAAAGTCGACAAGAATTGCGTTGGAATCGTACAGTTCGTCTTTGCGGCCTGTTGGCAATAGAACAGAAAGTTCAGCATTTCATTTTTTTTTTTTTGAGATATTTGGCGGCACTTCATACCAAGACAACCGGCTCCCCACGTCCATAAAGTTCCGTCAGCTGCTAATGCTGCAGAGTGGAAATCGCCACACGCGACTTTGCGCATGTCCACAGTGATTCCTTGCGGGACAAGGAGTTTAAGTTTGCAAGGTACCTGTACAAAATATAAGCTAAGTAAGTTATCAATCTATAAAACACGCGTTGTCATTTCGTCAATGGGCGCGGGACTGGATGAAATCACAAGAAAAAAAAAAAAAAAAAAAAAACCAAACCTCGACAGAATCCAAATCATCAGAATCGTCCGATGTAAAGAACGAAGCTGACCCCATTTTCTGATCCGTTGTTGCAAATCCCGCCTGGCCATAAAAATTGGATCCCCAACCATACAGCGTGCCAATCGTCTTTGGAGAAGATAGCGCCGATGATCCAGCGACGGCGATACCTTCAGGAAGCAGCTCTTCAACGATGGCTGCTGAATGCGAAACTCCGACTGCAACGCTCCGCAGACGAGAGCCAGCAAAGTATGCAATGTTCGGGTTGGACCTGGTTGTTTTTGACTTCAGTTTCCAACGAATCCACTTTGACTCAACCGTACCTTAGGGTTCTGAAGTCCGAATGACCGTGGCCCAGCTTCCCGTCCATGCCGCTTCCCCATGCCAGACAGTTGAATCGGGGATCTGCATCGTCAGGGACGGTCACAAGCGGCTCTGCTGCTGCGGCTGCTGCCTTCGTTTCCTGCTTCGAGCGACCAATTGAAATGCCGACGCTCGACCGAAGGAAAGACCGAACGACTTTACCAAGTGACATGTTTGAATGCCGATTTTTTTATTTAAATATTTCAGATAGTCATGGTCAACATCCAGGCTGTCCACACTCCGAAGCAGAGCGGGTTCGTGACATCTGACGGGGCATCGCTCTACTACGAAGTGCATGGCGCATCAGAATCCTCTGTAACCCGACGAATTGCGCTTGTGTCTGGTGTCTCGCAGTCGTGCCGCATGTGGGGCATTACGCTGTCGTACCTTCTGACAGGTAAAAAGTTGTGGCTCCAGTACTTCTATCTCTCTCTTTCTCCCTTCTCATCACTGTTTTATGTAAAATACAAAGATGCATGCGCGCAAGTGCTCGTGATGGACAATCGCGGTGTCGGTGACTCTTCGCAATCAAAAGACGCTCTACAAGGCCTAACAATGCACCAAATGGGCGACGATCTCGTTGCTGTCCTCGAACGCTTGCGCTGGACAGGCCATCCTACAATCCCTCTCTCAATCCTGGGCTTCTCTATGGGCGGCATGGTTGCACTCCAAGCCATCAACCAACTCCCCGCACACGCGTGTCAATCCCTTGTCCTTGTCAATACAAGCGCTGGCGGGTTGTGGAACTTAATGCCACAGGTTTTTTCGATGCTCAAAGCTGTGGGTTGGATCGTGGTCACGATGATCAAAGCTGCTTTGGGGTGGTCCACTCTGAAACCAGGCGAGGATAAAATAGCTTTCATGATAATGCGCACGTTTCCAAAGAAATGGTTGGATGCATCTCCAACCGATCCTGCCATTGCTGCGCGTCATAGAACAAATAGAGACTTTATCTTCAAGGCAAGTTTGGACTTTGGAAATCTCGTTACTGACATGCTTCTCTTTCTTGGTTCGAAAAACTAGTACATTGCCGAACGCGGAATCGGGAAAACAAAGCAAACAAGTGCAGGCCGGAAGGCGCAAATGCATGCAGTATCCACCCACCGGTTGTCGCCTTCAGATCTATATCGCATTGGCATGAAGACAGACGTGTTTGTAGTGTCGGGACTTCAGGACAGTGTGAGTATTCTCTATTAGTTTGTTTCCTCAAACCATCAACTCACCGTTGGCGTTCCCTCGTTGATTCGAACAGATGGTGCGTCCCAGCAACTCGCGGCATCTCGCACAGCACATTCCCAACTCGAAAACAATCACGTTCGAAAACGCGGGCCACGCAGTGTTTGAGCAGGAGCACAAACTGTTTCATCAGTTTCTCCAAAGTCAAGTACTGCAATACCACCTCGTTTAGTCAGACGTCTGATATAAATAAATCTTGTAAATTTTTACAAAAACCATGAACTCGTCGCCACCGCAGAGCCGACATCCGTTCGCGGCAGGCGTACCCATCGCAGAACTGGACATGGCCATCACCGGCAGCACGGACTTGTCCGGCGACAAGAAGGAGCGGATCGAGCACTTTCGGATAGACGATGTCAAGGCCCTCGAAAGAAAGTATACGATCGGACGAAAGCTGGGACAGTTGAGTGTTTTTTCCTTTGTTTTCTGAAAGAAACAGACAGCGAAATATACTGAAAACGCGCTCCCCCGTATTTTTTATTTTTTATTTTTATTTTTACTTTCGCCCGCCCGACTTTGCTGGGGGGAACTCGCAAAATTTTTCCAGAGGATCGTTTGGAACGGTAGTTCTCGTTCAAGAACGGAGCACGGGCGAATCATACGCGTGCAAGTCTCTCAAAAAAAAAGCCGGTTCCCAGAAAACGTATGAACAGCTGCAGCGGGAGGTGGCAATCATGAAGCTCGTGCGGCATGCGAATATCATTGTGCTTCATGAAGTTTACGAAACGTCAAAGAAAATATTTTTGGTGATGGAGCAGTTGAGTGCGGCTCCTTTGATTCCCTTTGTTTTTCTCTTCATTTTATGTCTTTTGACACCCGAATATCAGTTGTGGCGGCGGGGAACTGGACGAAACTATCCGATTATCAAAAAAATGCTCTGACCAAGACGTTCGAATCATTGTGCGGCGGATATCCGATGCCGTCGGTAAGTCACGTCACAATTTTCGAAACCCCCAAATTCACATAAAAAACACAATCACGTTGCAAGGATACCTGCATGCTCACGGAATCGTCCATCGCGATATCAAACCCCAAAACATTCTCCTCTCAACAATGGACCCTTTGGATCCCCTCAACATCAAAGTATCCGATTTCGGTCTCGCAACATGGGTCGATAAATGCACCATGATGGATAATGTCGTGGGAACGCCTCTTTATATGGGTAGGTTTTCACCTATTGCGAAATGCCTTTCCACTGTCCCCCTCTCTTTTCATTGCGAATTTGACAACTCGCACATTACAATTTCAGCACCCGAAATCATTCAAAACTTACCATACAGTGCGCAATGCGATATTTGGAGTATCGGAGTCATGACTTACTTGCTGTGAGCTGTTTTATTTGGAAAAATACGTGTTTGCGACAAACTCAAAACGAAAGAACGCGATGTGATGCGACGCAGGCTGTTTGGGTACCAACGAGATATGGAACGCGCACTGCAAAAAATGGTTGCTGCCGGCAAAATCGAATACCCTCCGGAATACTGGAAAGGAATTGCTCCTGGAGGTAAAGACATTAGCTTGTATTTTGACCGACACCAGTGCTATGTCTCATCCTTAATCTGAGTACAGCCCGTGCGCTCTGCGATTCCATGTTACGGTCAGACCCTGCGAAACGGATATCGGCACGAGAAATATTGATGCATCCATGGATTCGGGTAACAACCGCAGTTGACCATTTATCACCCAAGACCGCTCACCACAACTGCCTATAAGGGAGATATAGGCGTCACATACGGAATCGGTCAAGTCAACACAACAGTCCTCGACCTCATGCGCTCCTACAACACACAACTCCGTCTAAAAAAGATACTCCGCATTGTCCATTGCGCCGTCCGATTCATGGCACCCATACTCCGCCGCAAACAGTTCCACCACTCCTCCCTCACCACAACTCCAACCTCCGCAACCACACAAACCTCATCCACACAAATGGCTCCATACCCACCATCCTCAACATTCCCATCCACATCCACAACCAATGGCCGAAAACTGCGCGCAGGAAACAACTCCAGTCTCGCATCAAAAAGCCGCAACAGCGCACAGTCCCACATTACAAACTCATACTCCCACGTCCCACGCGGAACCGGCAGCAGAAGCAGCAACACTGCGGCCGCCCCTAACCCACTCGCTGCAACCGCCAGCGCCGAGTACAGCATCGCGTCTGGCATAAACCGCAGTTTTGGTTCCTTCAATAGTCTCGAAAGCGGAATCAACTCTTCCACGGGTGTATTGACGTCTCACTATAGCAGTGCAGCGTTTATTGGTATGCGCGAGGGGAGCAGTGGCGATATGCTTGGAGACATGGACGGACCGAGTAGTGGCCGAACGTCCAAGATGAAGAGTTCCGGGCGGGCGGCGAGCCTCGATTGCGGGGCACCAAGTACAAATCATTCGGACTTGAACTCAGTGTCTCCAAACATAAATGGAAGTGGACGGCAGACACGAGTGGGTGACTCCATGGCCGCCAGCAAGTTTGCGCAGTATGAAGCTGGCGTCACATCCCTCAAAAAGCCTCCTGCTGGCGGCAGCTCTCGCACAAAAGTCAACATGAATGCGTCAGGACATAGTTTGGCAGCATCAAGCCGCCGAGATTCTCATGGAGGTAGTGTTCATGGCAGTGGGTTGTTGCAACGGTCCTCCATCGACGATGACCGGTATCGCTGTTCTGAGATGAAGGAATCGACGCCGGGCAGTACTACCTCCCTGTCCTGCCGAGTCAATACCCGGCCGCTGGCTCCCTCCGCGCAGAAGCGGGTACAGATTGATCTCGCCCTGGCACCGCTCAAAGGCGGATCGCTGCCACGAGAAACACAAGCAAGCAGCTCTCGCACGTCGGTGCCTGCCCAGGCGCAGGCAGGACGAGACTCCGCATCACGGCTTCGCAGTGCACAATCGCTGCCTCGGATACTCCCCGAGCTCGTTCGAGAACGGCGATCATCAAAAAAATAATAAAAACCGTTGTATATTTGAAAGAAGAGAACGATGTCCGCTCATCCGTTAAAGGATAGAGGCTCTCAAAGTTACTTCCCGTGCACAGCTTCAAGTTCAAGTACGCACAAGCAACATCAAAAGCCATAAGAGATTTGGATATAGAGTCAATTAAAGACCGGGCTCCTGGTTTACACGAAAGGCCCAGTTCGGATTCACTCGTTTGAAAAGAGGGAGGGAGGGATGTGGATGGGATGGGGTAGGAGGGTGAGTGAGTAATGAGAGTGATCGTAATGGGAGCGGTGTGAGTGCTGCTACTCCACACACGCGGGATAGTTCGAAGAGGGGGGCGTCTCCATGGACCGAGAAGTGTTCTGGGTCCAGGGCGTTACTCCCATTTCGACATGTTCTTTTAGGCGTTGATAAAAAAGAAAAAGGGTGTTGCCTCAAATTCACAAATTCACAAAAGCCCCCGAAATTGTCGACAAAAGCCAAACACATTCAACACGCCCGCTTTGACGCACAATGACACCGACAGCACTGGGCCATCTTCCAAGCATCCACTTGCCCCACATTTCATTCGATCCTAAGGAGACGCATGAACTCACAGATCCTGCAGGAGTCTCGCAGCTGATCTTTGAGAGGCTCGATGAGGTCAAGGCACGCGAACGGCGCTCCATTCTACGCGTTCTGCGCAGGCTGTGTTGTCTGTGCACGTCGGACTTGGTTCGTGCTGGTTTAATCGCATTCCAAGCAACCCACTCTTACACACAACATTCAAGGATGAAGAAGAATATACCCCGTTAACAGGCACTGAACAAAGCGAAGAAAACCTCGTACTCGACTTTTCAAAAACTTCCAAATTCGCCCAAAGCCCAATCGTGAACCCATATGGCCTGTCCATTATAGAACGCGTCTTCCACAAGTCTCCTCCCAACAAACCGCAAGTCATCATGTGCTTGACACTGCACTGCTCACTCCCGCCTAAAGTGCACAACATCACGGGAGAGAGGATACTCGATCTTATTCGCATCGCCCAATCGAAGCACTTTCGACTGGCGTCGTTTGTGCATCCACGAACGATGAGGGTATGCCCATTGGCTGAGACGGCGGATAAACTGCCCCTCAACTACCGCTTTGTTCTCAAACCGAGATCGAATGGCGAACATGTTTGGAAGGATGTGTTTGCCGAGGAAATCAATACCAATTTTGATTTGGATGACACGTCTAAACCGCTGTGGAGAGCTGCAATTGTTGTTCCACAAGGAATGATGCCGCGGTCTAGAAGCCGGGAATTCCATCATGTGAGCGCAGTCCTTGTTTTTGTTGTTGCTTTGCTGCATGGTAGGTAGCCTTACTTCACCAACAGGGCGGAAGCAGCACGGCACCAACAAAACAGTTTGGAAAGTCAAAAACTGTACTCGGGGAAGCTTTACCAGAGTTGGGCAGCGAAAGAGGATTCAGCATTATCTTCAGCTTCCACCACTGTTTGGGCGATGGGCTGTCTATGTTTGCATTCTGTCGAACATTTTCAGAGTGCGCGAACGCATGGTATCTCACCAGTCCTGACTTGAGAATGGACGAAATTGCCGTTGTTCAGGAACCCCCGCCGCTTTTGGATAATGTCATGAATCCAAATGTGTTCGAAGTTTTGCCAAGTTTGTTTTTTCACCTTCACGTTCAAGTTATCCAACCCTGATGCCGCTTTATTGCTGCTACTCAGCTGCAATTGGAATAGGAATTCGATCCCTTATTCGAAGAGGCAAGAATTCCTTCACCCCAACCAAACAACGCTCCCGAGTCGACGAAATCGTGGCTTCCGTCTCGCAAAACGGCACACCGACGATCCTCACAGCTCCTTCAAGCCCAATCCCACATCCATGCACCATTCCGTCGTCCCCGTCACAACGGGATAGCATCCAACTCCTCCCACAATCCAAGAAACGCACGCCCCACTCGACGACATGCAGCAAAACCAGTGTCCGGTTCCTTTGGTTCGACTCCCAATTCACATCCGCCCTCCGCAGCCATGCACGAACTCACGGCACATCGATTGCATCCGTGATGGTAGTGGCAGCCCTCTCAGCAACGCTTGCCCTCCTCAAAACACGTCCCGCACACATTGAATCGCTTGGCGGCACAACACCGCTCCCAACACACCAAGGCTGGGTCGTAACAAACTCAATGCGACACGTGCTGCCACAGTCACGGCTGCTGCAAGGCGGAGACCGGGAAACGGACCCCTCACTGCGCGTGTTTGGCAGTTTCGCCGGGAGTGTTGCGAACCACGGGTTAAGAATGACGTTCGATTCGAATGTGAGGTCCCAGTGTCGCAGCGTCAAGAGCACGATTGCTTCGAGCGGGTGGGCCAGCGTGCAGCGCATGAAGCTCGTCAATTACTGTTACCGGCATCCAAAGTTGTGGCGCATGATTGAGGCACGTACGGATTTGTCTAAAATGTCGCGCAGTTTCTCGGTTGAAGTTGCAAACTTGGGTGCATGGGAGTGCCCGCTGGCGCAGTCGGATGCACCGGATGATGACGATCGTTTGCGGTTGGACTACTTTGGCGGAGTGGTCAACTCAAGTTTCGATGGGGTTCGAGGGCTGTTTACGCTCGGAATCATTACGCTCGGAGGGAACATGAGCATCGCTGTGGCCCATGATGCCGCAAGCGTGACAGATGCAGAGGCTGAGGTGTTTGTCAAAGTGTTTTGCGAGGCTGTGCGGAGAATGAACACCTCCGACACGAACATTACCGTCCATGATATTCTCAGTGGGAGCGGCAGCAGCCCGACTGGCAGGTTGACAGAAAGCGTGCATATATAAATATTTACATCGCCGGTATATTTATTTGCTGTTAAATATTTATCGTCAACAATCACAAAAATATTTCGTAAGTTGGCCACCCACTCCACAGCCCAGGAAACGCCACGCATCATCGCTCCTCAACCAGCGCACACAAACACAATCCCAACACCAACCTGCCGCACCTGCATCATCCGCACCAAGATCCATCTGCTCGAATCTAACCAACCTAGCACAACCCTCAAAATCCGACATCCACAAACAAACCGTATCCCCTCAGACACCGAACGCCCTCGCAAAAAACATCTCTCCCAATCCAATGTCCAGCATCATACAAGCGTTCCTCAACTGGCTGCGGAGCATCTTCTTTAAACAAGGTACTCTCACTCCCCCTACCACTTTCCCTTTGCGACATGAAATGCAAGGGGCGAAACCGTGATGGTTTTATTCTAACCTGCTAATCCGCCCGGACAACGCAGAAATGGAGCTCACGCTCGTCGGACTTCAAAACTCTGGAAAAACAACCCTCGTCAATGTGATTGCGGTGCGTACCTGAATCCGGATTTCGTGTCAATTGCCGTTTAAAATTTATTCAAAAAACTCCAAAATATGGGGATGTCCCTTTCACTTTGGACTCTCAGAACGGCGAATTCACAGAAGACATGATCCCAACAGTCGGATTTAACATGAGGTAAGTGCGCGAGCCAGGGCGTCATTTGCTGAGCTATTTTCCTGAATCTCATTTTTGCGATTTCATAACGAATGCTTCAAACATTCGCCACTTCGACAAATTCTCATTCTCGAATAACCGAAACTTCTTCGAACTATCCAAAAACGCAAACTCCAATCTGCAGGAAAGTGACGAAAGGCGCGGTATGTGGCTTTCATTCCTCTCGAACGAAGTATCAAGTTGTCGAACTTTATTGACTCGGTTGCGCGGCACGTTCTCCAAATGTTTGCAGGTCGTAATGAAACTATGGGATCTGGGCGGGCAAGCGAGATTTCGAGCCATGTGGGAACGTTATTGCCGAGGTGATCATTGTCGCTGTTATCGATGTGACATCAAAACCATACTGATCATGCAAAAATCAAATAGGGGTGAACGCGATCGTGTTTGTTCTTGACTCGGCGGACCATGCCAAAATTCCAGCGGCGCGTACAGAGCTGCACACACTGCTCGATAAACCACAGCTTGTGAATATCCCGATTCTTGTGCTGGGCAACAAGAATGATTTACCCGGCGCGTTGACGGTGGAAGCCGTGATTGAGCAAATGTGAGAATCCGTATTTTACACGTGTTGGATGTGTTTGTTTTCTGACGTGGTGGTGGTGATTTACGCAACGGGAATATAGGGGACTCAAGAGCATCACGAATCGCGAAGTTTCCTGTTATTCCATTTCAGCCAAGAACTCTGTGAATATTGATTTGACGCTGCAGTGGCTCACAAAGCATGCCACATCCAAATAGGATAAACATCAATACAAAATCAAACGAAAACAAAAAAATGTCTCTGCATCTTTTAGAAGAGGAGAAAGGGGAGGATTGGGGGTTGGGGAGGGAAAGGAGATTTCCGCTTGTGTCCATATAATTGAGTCTTTCTCTTTTTTGTTTTTGTTTTTCATTGTTCTTTGTTGACCTCCTCTCTCCCCCTCTGTGTCGTCGAAAGGTTGTGTGGTGCGTGGCTTGTTTTCTGTTTGTGTTTCCGTGGTTGGGGGCTGCTGCCAGTGGGGGGTTGGTCAGATTGATGGATGGGTGGATGAGTGTGTGTGAGGTGGAAACGGGATGTCCCTGTGTCGCATTTTTGTTGTTCTTGCCAGCTGATATAAAATACTCTTATGATTTCAAGTCCACCAAAGGTCTGTTTTATCACAAAAACAAAAAGTTGATGACTTGGCTGACGGATGAAGTGGAAAACAGCAACGGCCCGTAGCAGCCGTCGAAGCAGCATCTGCAATACCAGCGGCGAGGTTATAGCTGCAAAGGCGAGAGACGAGGCGCACGAGATGGGCATCCAAACAAACGACATCGACACAAGTATGGCTGTGGACCCGGACGCAAACATCGACTCAACTGCCAACCTACATACAACCACTGGCTTGGAGAGGAGCTTCGAGAGGAGCTTGGATTCGAATAATAGCGGCATCTTGAATATTACACCAAACAGGCAGATGATTATCAACATTCTCTCTATCACACTCTTTAGCTGGATCGGTGTTCTTGTCCGCGTGGGATTGACTGAACTAGTGTCGTACTCAACGACCGTATTTCCGCTGCTGTGGGCGCAGTGCGTGGGCTGCTTCGTGATGGGGCTGGTGCGGCACTCAACCCGTCTCTCCCCGGCACTCAAACTGGGTCTGACAACTGGACTTTGCGGGTCGATAACCACGTTTTCTTCCTTCTCGCTCGGAGTGTTCCAAGTGCTGGTATCTCCAACACTTTCGCGCGCCAATTCACAAACGGAATTTTCGTTTGCATCGATTGTTTCTGCGTCGAGTATGGTCATGGTCACGTTTGGTATGGCTATGGCTTCTTTGTCGTTTGGAGAGGCTATTGCTGTAGCTTGGCGGTCCGTGTCAAGTGCATCCGGACATGGTCATTTCAAATATACAAACCCAGTCATCAGCGTCAGAGGAATTTTGATGCCTGTCTCGGATTTTGTCTTGGTTGGTTGCAGTTGTGTCTCCTGGGTTGCGATTGTCGTGTTGTGTATCCACTCCGGGTTGAATGAAGCTGCAGTGGGATCATCTGCCATGATACCCTTTCAAGCACATACGGTCTGGAGTGTGTCTCTGTCGTGTCTGCTGGGCCCAATTGGGGCTCTCCTTCGCTATGCAGCGGGTTTATATCTGAACAAAGTGTGGCCCCGGTTTCCGTTGGGTACGTTTCTCGTCAACACTATGGGATCAGTTATTCGCGCATGGGGACAAGTGTACTGGTTGAAGGCGGGAGGGTCCTTGGATGCGGGCGTTGCGGGTGCTCTGAACGACGGGTTCACAGGGGGACTGACGACGCTGAGCACGCTCGCAGCTGAGCTGTCTTTGCTTGGAGTTGGTGCTGGTGCGTTGTACGCGACGAGCAGTTTGGCCGTGTCGCTGGTCGCATGTGCGGTGTTTGTTTATGCGTTTAATCAATGAAGTGTGTGCAAAATGATTTTAAATTTGCACTGAAAACCTAAACAAAAAATGCTCTCTTCGTTGCCTCCAAGGGCCGTTCAACAGCACCACCCACAACTGGGTCTGCAGTCGACGCATGCACTGGCGAGCTTCGACATGCTCCCGTACGAGGTTGCGCTGCTCGTCGTGGCCCGGATGCATGCCCGGGACCTGCCTGCCGCCGTGCTTGTTTGCCGGCTGTGGCGTGAACTGGCGACCCCGTTTCTGTGGCACATGCTGCGGCTGAGGCGTCCTGTGCGTCTGCACCTTCTGCTGCTGCGACACTCGCCGAGACTGACAAGTCATGCGCTCAATCGATTTGCACTCGTCAGGTCAATTGACTTGTCTGCCTTTGATACGGGGGCTGGGAAGCTGGATCTTCAGGTATTCATCATCTTGGTTTTACATTCATTCATGACTTGTTTTCTGATTATTCTCTTGTCTCCTTCACTTTTCCATCTGTTGTCTGACCTTAGGTGTCGGTCCAGTTTGGTCTGCTTGTAGCTGAATGCGTATCTCTCGAGTCGCTCGATTTGTCCGGATGTCTATGGGTGCGTGTGTGCAAAATGAGTTTGCCCCTTTGCGCAAAAGTGAGGGTTACTAACGCTTGTCACATCCTCGTGACAGGTCCGCGACAAGGATTTATTAGCAATCACCGCCGCAAAGAAACTCGTCACGCTCAATTTACACGGCTGCACAAATATTACCGGCTCCACCCTCAACGCTGTCATGCACAATTTACCCGCTCTCAAATCCGTGTCGCTGTTTGGATGCACCTCCATTTCTTCTTTGCATTTTGCCTTTCAGCCCATGATTGATTCTTTCACTGGCAAGAGCGCGAAGCCGGGTCCGTTGGAATCCATCGATATGCGCGCAATTTTTTCCCTCGTCGACATCAACCAAACCCTCATTGCCATTTTCAAAACATACCGACATACCCTCAAACACATTTACATTCCGGGCCACTTTTTAAGCGGAAGCGACGGATTTTCTTGTCTGATGAACATCCGCCCGCACATTCATTTAACAACTCTGCATGTTGACACTCCAACAAACTTGACGGACATTTCTCTTTCATATCTCGCCCGCGGCCATATTACCCACCTCGAATCATTAAGTTTGGCACAAGCTACCCATCTCACGAGCCCAAGTCTTGCCGCATTCTTGTCCCACAGCCCTTCCTTGCGACATATTGACCTCAGCCACATACCCAGCGTCGACGACCACGTCCTCACAACCATATCAAACGCGTGTCAACGAATTCAATCTGTCCGTATAAAAGGCTGCGTCAAAGTCTCTGATGTGGGTCTCTGGGCTCTCACAAGCACGTTCCGCGACAGTCTCCAAGACTTGGCTTTAGATTACACGGGCGTCACTGCCCACGGCGTCAAGAAGGCGTTACAAGGAAGTGGCGCAATGTTGGCATGGGATGCAGGCCAACTCCGTAGTCTGTCTCTTTCAAATTGTCAAGGCGTTCTCGGCACGGATGTGCATCACTTGGCGCGTCTGATTTGGTGGGAAGAAAACTGTTTTGTGGGGATGGTTGCGGGGGAAAAGAAACCTGCTGCTCTGTTGGCTGGTGGTCGGGGTGTCACGATTGGTGGTGGCGAGTCGATGGGTGTTGGGTCAAAAGCGTTTGCGGGTGCGGTTACAGGGAACCCGCGGCGGGCGTTTACGCAGCAGCGGGCTGTCATGAGTCAGCCTGTTGGTCCGAGGGCTGTTGAGACGACAGCAACAACAGCAGCAGCGGCGGGGGGATCCATTTTTTCAAGTGAGCTTTCATTGACTGGGAGGCGAACGGATTTAGGAATGCGGCGAGAATCTTCCATGTCTGTCAGCCCGAGATTGACCCTCAAAAGCGTTCTTGGTTCCAGATCCGTGAGCGGGGGTGGTGGTGGTGGCAGCAGCCTGTGGCATCAAGACTCTACTGCTTCCTCCCCGTCTCCTTCACCTCCTCCTCCATCTCGACCCCACAGCATGATGGGGGTGAGCATGAGCGGGCGGAGTAGCACGTTTGGTGGGTTGGTGAGTGGTGGAAACGCGGTCCCTTTGGTTGGGAGAAGTAGCAGTCGAAACTCGCGCATTAGTGTTGATGGTGTCATGCAAGGGCAGACGGATGGGATTCGGCTTGATCCAACGTTGATTGAGTTTGTAACTGTCAAGAATGTGGACCGTATTAGGGATCTTTAGAGCACTTAAAGTGCGTGTGTAGAACAGCGGGATGATTGGCCCAACAACTACAAAAATATATTGTATAATTTTGACGATGATGTGTATTTACATGAACTGCAACGATGCGAAAACTGCGACTCTGTGAATCTAACTTGACATTGCAAGAAGGGTGGGGTGCCTAGGTAGAATTCACCGTCTCCTTCTCCAAGGCATGCTCCTTCTCCGCCGACACTCGCGCAACCAATACCGGACACTGGGCATGCGTGATGACATAGTTTGTAACACTCCCAGACACAAATCCATCTCTCTCAAGTCTCGCACTGTGCCCAAGTACAACCATGTCTGCACTTGCCGTCTCGGCAATCTCGCAGATCACGGGTCCGATTTTGCTCGGTTGTGGGGACACGGACACCATTTAAGTGAATGTGCATGTGGGGAATGCGTTGTGAATCTTTGTCACGAGTTGGTTGGCGTCTTTGCGGGCCTGGAGATTGTGGTGGTGTTGTGAGGATGTGTGGATGTGTGTAGCGCGTTGAACGGAAAAACAGGTGGAAAGAACGCACCTGCTCTTGATCGTGATTATGGTCTGCATCTGAGACTACAACGAGTGCAGTGACGATATCGTCTGGCGAGGTTGCCAGCTTCGCAAAGATGAATTTAAGGACGCGGGTGGAGCACTCAATCTCGTCTACAGCTGTGACAATGGACAGACCCTTCTTGTAGATGCTGGGCGCGTTTCCTTGCCTATGTGGGGGGTCGAGGTTCATGCGGTCCATTGTGGGAGAGTCGGGCATGTTTTGTGGGTGTCCGAATTTGGTGTGATTCTTAAGTCAAGGAGAGTTCAAACAGAGTCAAGTCAGGCTGACTTTCTTTTTACTTTTTGGATGCCACACAACCACATACAAACCTCATCGAAAAATGAAACCACCGACTTCCCCACAAAAGACAACGGCTTAAAAAGGAAATAAAATGCAAAAACTAAACTCGCTCCCTGCTGCTCAGCTCAACCAGAATGGCTCAGTCTTGGTTGGAACCTTCTTTCCCCGCCTCTCCAAACGAGACTCATCGGCCGTGGTAAGCCTGGCAACCAGCACAGGGCAGTTTGCATGCGAGATGGCGTAGTTCGAAACACTGCCAACCATCATTCCTTCGAGATGCGATTTTCCAGCGCTTCCAAGGACGAGCATGTCTGGCCTGGAGGTTTCGACAAACTCGCAAATCTTGGGTCCAGTCTGGTTGGCGGAGGAAGCAACGACAGTTTTGATGGAGAACTTGCACGCGTTGGGGAAGCTGTCGTAGATGGCGGAGACGAGAGTTTTTGTGCGGGAGACGGTCTGTTGATGCCGGCGATGATCGGGAAAATTGATTTTTCAGCAAAGTGGAAATTGGAGTTGTTTTGATCAGTTACAACTGTACATACCGCTTCACGGTCAGCGTCGCTCTGGATGACAACAAGGGTTGTGATGGTGTCCTCTGCAGTGTGGACCAGGTTCGTAAGAATGAACTTGAGTGCGCGGACTGCGTGGTTGGACTCGTCCATTGCGAGGACAATGTGGGATCCTTCGGGGACTGCTGCGCTCATTTTGTTTGACTTTGTTGGAATGTTGTTGTTGCAAGAGAAGAAAGTGGACGAAGCGTGCTTTTATATCCGCTGTGACTCATTCGAGGTCAGTTCCCGTACTCTAAAATTTTCAATTTCATGACCACGACGCAAGTTTAGCCCCCCCTTATTATTTATTTCTCTTATTTTATTTATTCTTATTTTATTTATTCTTATTTTATTTATTCTTATTTTATTATTCTCTTGTTTTCCTTCTTATTTATTCGTATTATTCTTGCGTCTTTCTGGACGGGAGTGACTTGCATTCAGATTGAAATTGCTCCCAAACTGTGCCTTTTCTTGCAAGAAGCTCCAGAAACAATAAAGAAAAGAGCATAGAAAACTATATGCACATCAAATCCAAGAAGGAACAAAAAAAAAGAGCGTATATTAGAAAAAAACAACTCCAAAAAGATCATAAAACACCACGCTCCCTCAATTCCTCCCCAACTCGCTGCAAATACGTCTCATCAGGGTACCCATACGCAGCAACTCCACCATGTACACCAGTCTTGTGATGCAAATTCCACACAAGAACATCCGACAACCCCGACGTTGCACTCGTTCCAACGCGCAACACTAACCGCCGATCCCATGCAATCTGCATCCTCCGCAACACGTCCCGTCCTTCAACATTATCCGGCAGAAACGCGCGTCGATGTGTTTGAAGATGCGTCGGGTGCTTAACAATATAGTCAATGACAATGGTTTGCGTGCTGTCGTGTTGATGTCCGTGTAAAGCTCCTTTCATGTACGTCAGTGACATCGTTCCGTCAGGGCAGTCGCCGATTTCTACACCTTGGGTATGTTTGCACCATGGACATTTGATGAAATCTTGGCGTACACATGTCATGGTGGTGCCGGAAATGCTGATTTGGCTGAAGCATGTGTTGCAGAGACTGTGGTTGCATTGGAGTTTGGTGAATTCGGATTCTTTAAAACTGCCAGTGCAAATGCCGCAGTCGATTTCCTCTGGTTCGGGTTCCACGACCAAAACTGGGGCGGAAGGTTCGGCAATTGCTGATTCTTCCACTTGGTTCTCCTCTTCTGAAGGGCCTGCTTGATTTGGTTTGTAGGGTCCAGTTAAATCCACAACGATAGGTTCATCATGGTCACTCGAAATGAGCAGGCAGTCGCTGGATGAGTACGCAGCAAGACGGCTTTGGAAAAATGCACGCCGCTTTTGAGGGGTTGGAACTCGAGTACTGCTGCTGCTCGTGCCACTTCCCACCGCAGTGACAACACCAATATCATCGTCAATATCCACAACTGCGTTCGCTTTTCGCTTGGAACAAGAATCGTCCTTCTTGACTTCATTCTCTTTTCCACAAACCACCTCGACATCATCATCCTCAATTGCCACAGTCAGTGCCACACCCATTTCCTTTTCACCACTTATCTGACCTTGCGCCTCTTCAGCACGAAGAATTGCCACAGCCTTTTCGATATCCCCATTTGCCTCAGAAACAGCTTTCCTATTCTTTCGCTGATTTAAAAACCCCATGCGCACCAAAGACTCCACCTTACCCGTGAAATCGCGGGGCGAACAACCATCATTTTTGGCACCATCCAAAACCACAACTCCACTCTCCCCATCCGTCTTTCCGCTTGAACCAGCAGGATACCTCACCACCCGGCACAGCTCACACGCGGTACGATCAAAGTCATTAATGAAACTACATCCCGCGCAAGTCCAAGGCCCACGCTTTGTCCTAGCAGCACTGCTGCTCGAATGATTTGGTTTTGTGAATCGAGAGTTTGTTGGAGTAGGTAGTATGTCATCATCATCGTCGTCGAAATCGAGAAACACGGTGGTTGAACCGACTTTGTACGATGCAGGTTTGGGTGATGGGGTGGATTTCGAGACTTGTTTTCGCGGTGGACGCGGGCGGACGGGTGTTGTTGACGACGCAGATGTGGAAGAGGACGCCAACGACGTGATTAATTTTGATGGCGAATTTGCGGGTTTCGGAGTCGACAAAAATGGATCAATCATGGCGTCAAACACGTATATTGGAGAGTGGGGCCACGGGTGTGTAGATATTGGTGGTGATAAAGCTGTGTATGGCACGAGTTTTTAACGTACCAAACAAAGAATGCAACATAAAAAGAATCCCATACGTGTGTTGGGCGAGTTCCAGGTAAACGGTGGTAAAGGATAAACCACGGGTGCATGTGGCTGGCCGCGAGAGTACGAGATGGCATACAGCGGAAGACACTGATCAGACCTATAAATGACGTACTCATTATGCGCGGCGGGTCGTCCCACAATCGAGTCAAAGAACAAGTCATCCTTGTTTCTTTTTTGACAGTCTGCTTTTGGAGGCTCCCTCACGTAAGTTTGGTTGCCACCAGGAACAAACACACAGTCCCCCAAAATCACGCTAAAGATCAATATTGTGGAGTTTTGGTCGTAGTTTAAGCTTTTCCCGACTGCATCGGCAAAGTAAAGACCGCGGCCTAGCAGTCCACCCGCGCCCAAACGCTGATCCAAACCTTGCCGTAGGATATCGTCCACATTTGACTTCGTGCAATGGAATAAAAGAGCCGGATTGTCCGAGTATTCGGGCAAAGGAGTAGTTCGTTTCATGGTATCGTCAAACTCGTAGTCGCTCTGCAAGTGTTTGACATTAGCAACACACCATCTACACTTGTGCATTCGTTTGAATGCATTGCATAAACATACTTGTAAGCGTGCGGCAATTTCCTCATCAGACATTCCGCAGGCCTTGAGCACTCGATGTGAACGTGACTTTCTTCGCAACAAGTCCCTCCGACGAGTTTCAAAACTTTGCTCCAGACTCGGATTCACAATTCGGCTAATCGAGAGGATGGGTATATTCGCACTGGGTCTTTGTGAATGTGCTGGATGCGGTGGAGGGACTGTAGGGTTCGTTTTCGACGAAGTTGGAATGAACGTGCCATTGACTAATGCAGCCACTGCGAGGCCTTCGAGCGATGTGAGAGATACATTCTCTTTCAGAAACGGTGCTGAGTGATGCCGGGCGGCACGAGCAAGCGAGGCGGACCATTGCGGGGGATAGATGGTTGTATTCGTGAGTGAACTGAATGTGTTATCGCTTGCGTCTGGCAAAGGCGGAGAGCATACTGCCGGCAGAGGGGTTGAGTGCGGGTTGATGTACGCCGGATTGTGAGTGAGGGCGTGGGCGTGAGTGTGGGCTAGCGCCTGGGCTTGAGCCAGCGCCAGCATATGCTGATTGTAAGCGAACAAGCTGGCATTGCGCTTGTTCTGGGCTGCCGTTGATTTGGGCTTGCGTCCCATTCCCGGCAAAGTGTGAAAGTCTATATGGTTGATTCCGTTGAAGTTTGTTGAAATGGCATCTCGCGCTGCTGTATACTCTCTGGCAGCTGCATCACGGCTACCGCAGCGGTTGCGTCCTCGCTCGCGGCAGTATACTGGCTCTTCATCATCGTCGAATGCATCGCGTGAATCTACTGCATCTCAGCGAGTCTCTTCCAAAGCAGCTGTCACCCAGCAGACCCCAGCATCACAGCCAACATCACAGCAGCCAACCTCGCAGCAACCGCAACCAAAACCATCTCAATGTGATCCATCAAATCGCTCGAAACTGTTTCTGCTTCTTAATCAACACCATTCATCGAAACAAACAAAGATGGATTTGACAGCAATCGTCGACGCTGTGAAACACAGCCGCATTCACGTTCTCGATGCCATTGATGTCGTTGACACTGTTTTGAAAGTTGCCGCTTCGAAAAACGACATTGACGCTGTTGGCAAAAAGAACCTGCTCCTTCTCGCCATTCGCTTGATGCGCAAACTCGACAGCTATGCCTATAATCATCCACATGAGAGTTATCATCCAACGGAGACCCAGGAAACAACTGCATCAGACCCGCTCATTTCCATTCATGCTGCTCTCACCTCGTGTCGTTCTTGGATCTATTCCCCTGTTTTCGAAACGGCTTCTCAGAAACACCTGCACACCTTCATGAATGCTTTAGTATCTGCCCACGCTGCGCACCGTCACCATCAAGAAGCGCATCATTTGTTCCTCTCGTATTTAATGTCCCTTCCAGACACGGGTGCAAAGTTCAATTCCCTCTTGACGCCATCGTACATCTCTCTCATACGCGCGTATTGCTCAACTCCCTCTCATCCTGAACCTTCTTCACACCGCGAATCCATCAGTCAAGCATCGTCTCTTTTAAACACAATGATTTCGCAGTCCGGCATCAAACCATCCATCCAGACATACACTCTTCTCCTCAAAGCTTGTGCATCCAAAAAAGACCTTGCAGCTTGCAACGTTATCCATGATCGCGTCCGTTTCATCAATTTACAACCAGACGCGGTGTTTTACACTGTCCTTCTCGACGCCCACGTCAAATCCAGCGATTTCATTGGCGCAATGAACCTACACAATGAAACGGTTTCGAAATCTACAAACGTCAAATTGGACACTCGATATTTTAATGCGCTTCTTAATATGCATGCAAAGTCGGGAGACACTGCCGCCATGCTCCATACGTATGAACAAATCCTCACACAGTCATCTACACCCCCCGACGAACATACATATACAACCTTGATTGACGCGTACATGCGGCGCGTTGAAGGAGAGCCGCGAATTGCCCTTTTTTGGATGGACGTAATGACCGGGCGCAAGCCGTACGCTTTACAGATTTTGAAAGCTACAAACAGTGACGCGGATCTCGATGGATCCAAAAGCGGTGCAGATGTTTCTTCAGACCCGTCAGCAACAGCACCCCGGTTTTGGCATGCACCTATTCGGCCCACAGTTCCAACATACACTGCATTAATCAGCGGATATGCGCATCGCAAGGATTTAACAGAAGCCATGCGGTGGTTTCGGATAATGCGGACCGACGACAAGGATACTACCGTACACGGTGGAGCGAATGAGTCCTCATTGGAGCCGAATTTGAAATCTTGGACAGCTGCATTACACGCGTTTGTAAAGAGTAAGGATATGAATGGTGCCGAACAGTGGATTCGCAGTATGAATTTTGCATTGGCGCAAGATTCGGCAGGACACCAAGTCTCTGGCGAGCAAGAGACAGCAACGCCCGTAAGCGTACTTGACAGTCGAGCGTATAATACAATGATTGGAGGGTATGCTGCCAGCCAAGATTACTCAAATGCAATTCGAATTCTGGAAGAAATGCGTGAAAAAGGAGTTGATCGCGATGCCGTTACATTTGGGTTTGGCTGGTTCACTCCTTTTTTTTGTCCTCTTCCTAAATCAACACTCTTTGTTCCCGTCTTCCAACGGAAAAACAGGATGCTCATTGACAGTCATTTAAAACGAACTCCATTATACCCAGACGGAAATGTCCCCTCTGCATTATCCACGTACAAGGAGATGGTTTCACCGCCACAAAATGTGAAACCCACACTTCACATTCTGACTTCGCTCATTGCTCGAATCGGCCACATCGCCGCGAAAGCGGACGCTTCGGGGAGACCGACTTCAGCGCGATCTGGAGGAGTCTTTCCCGCGCAAATTCGATTGCACCAGAACCCACCACCCGCATTTGAAATGAATCTAGACGATACAGTAACTCCACTCACAGAGAGCAAGCCATCACCACCAGGCCCCTCAGATAGACAAATTCACTCATACTCAATACCCTTAGAAACAACACATCGCAAAAAAGCGGTCTACTCCTCCGTCCTCCACCAACTCTACCACACGTACCGCCGAAATGCCTCTTCCCTTCTCTCTGCGAACCCTAACCGACCCACAAACCTTATGAGCATGTCCAACACAATAACACCCTCTTTTCAAAACCGTGCAAGTGGACAAACCGGCGGTAGCGTAAACGCCACGGGTGTTGAAGCGCCTCTCCCCATTTATGACGCGCTTATTGCGCATCACACGGTTCTTCATAAACCTGAAGAAATAAGAAAAGTGTATCTGCATGCACTTTTGGATGGTGCTCAACCGGATGAAAGTATGACTGTGCGTGCTGTAAAAGGGTTGCTGTATTCAAAAAGCGCAGGATGGCATGCAGCAGTGGAATTTTTGAAGCAAGTGAAGCGGTTTTGTGATGGATTGCGCAGCGCAAGGCAAGTCCTTGGAAATTGTGCGGACGAAGGAACACGGACGGGAAACTCGGCGAGCAGTTCTGGTGACAAACGGAACGACAGTGGCGGTGTCGAAGGGTTACTACTTCCGGCGGATTTCGGTCAAGCGCCTGTTGGAATCATTGAACACGAGTCTGAACGGGACGGCAGCTTCAGCGTGGAGTTTCGCAAAGTGCTGGAAGGAGCCATGGTGGGGCCTTTAGAGATGGATTTTTTTTCACAGCGGTGGATGAGCTTTGAGGTGGAAGATGAGTTGGTGCGAGGAGTGTTAGAGGCCGTCATTGCGGGGTATCCTGGGTATGCGCTGTCGTTCGTAAATGGGCACCCGGAAAATCAGCAACATCTCAATGTCGACCCTGGAATTGTTCATCGAGCGCGAAGATTTCTGCATTTCGATGAAACTGCGCGATTACATGGAGTTGCGATTGCAACAGCAGAAAATGAGAGGTATAGCCTGAAGCAGAGTGCAGGTGCTGTGGAGCTGTGGAACACAACACTGACTCTCCGCAGGTCTTTGAATGCTGAGAAGGGACGGGATAAGCAGTTTCAGATATTTGTGAACCTGTTTATCAGACACTGCGAGTTGAATGGGTTGTGGGAGGCCAAGGAGCAGGCGCTGGACAGTCTGAGAAAGGGAAAGACGCGCTACGACGACACATCGTATCGGCAATGGCTTCAGCACACGTCTCTTTAGAAAGTGCATGCGTCGTATCGTAAGACGGGCATCATTCAAGGCTGGATATTCCTGTGAACTTGCTCGCCAAGAAAATCTTTCAATTTTTTGATTTCCAATATAATAATATATTTCGATAAATCACTTCACCCATGATCAAAATCGCCGTTGTGTCTGTTCTCTCGATCGCTACCGGGGCCCTCATTATCCCGTACCTGCCGGCAACCTCCCTCTTTGCCGCCCACCCGATTAGCATGGGCGTCTTTGTGGCCACGAGCATTGGTGCCGTCGCAGTTCTCCAGCGGACTTCGGAGGCAGACAAGGCCCAGGAACAGAGAGCCAATAACCTCGAGATGCATGCGGCCTTACAGGCTATCGCCACGGTTGCTGCCGGCATGGGTCTCTACGCTATTTGGGGTGTCAAAGAAGCGACCAAGAAACCTCATTTGACGTCCGTGCATGGAAAGGCGGGTGCAGTTGTTTTTGGTCTTATGGTTGGAGTTGCTGTGTTTGGAGCGATGATCAAGAACGGTGTTGTCCCCAAGAAGTGAGTGCTTCCGCAACTGTGTGACTGGTGATGGTTTTCCATTGACATTACTTGCCATACAGGTTCACAAAGGTGCATCGAGGAGTAGGATTTGTCACGCTCTTCTCGGCAGTGGCGGTAGCAGCACTTGGACTTGTGTATTACACGGACAAGAAGCAACGAGGGGGTGTTATTGCGGCCTTGTTTGGACTGGCGGCGTTGTTTGGTCTCTACAACACAGTTTCGCCCAAGTTTGCAGCAAAGAAGAGAGAATGAGGCGTGCTATGTTTGACAGACAGTAGGATGGTCTGGTCCAGATGAAACGTTTCCATGATTTCTTCTTCTTGTGGCCGTTGAGAATCTTACATTATAGAATCAATGATGGCAGATGTTGTTTGCACTTGTCCGAATGGGTATATATATTAGCTCGCTGTCACACACCTCCGGTGGGTCTTTGGAATAGATGCTCTGTGCAATGCTACCTGTTCGGCACCGGGGTCGCTCGTCCCACTTGAGTTCGATGATTATGTGACTGCCCGTTTCTTTTTTCCTTTACTGCTGTAAAGTTGGCTGGTCCGTAAATATCCACAACACACCACCAAACACAATTCAACATCAAAGCCATGAGCCAGCGCTTGAACAGCACAGAGGAAGAGGACATACTCAGCATGCGAAGGCGGCGGCAGATAAACCTGTTTCATCGAGTGGTGAGTGTCACATGGTTCTTGCTGCCTGTAGGAGGTCTAACCGCCTTTCTCTTTTCTCGTTTTTCCCTTTTCCATGTTTGCTCGTCCTATCTCTCGTCCATGGTGTTTGATCTATCGGCACGTTCTTGGTACTCGGATTCGACTCAAGCAGAAGAAAGATACAGGCAACAGCGCGCATTCAGCCACCTCAATCGCACAGCTCTCATTTTCAGCAAGCAGAGATTCTTTGTGGATGCTGTCATCCTGGCGTGAGAGTGAGGCTGTGCTCAAACGCTTTTCGCAAGGCCAGTCTGTCGAGATGCCTTTCGACGAGTATGCCCGCGAGCTGGTGCATCTGATGCGAGCAAAGGGGCCTTCTTCAAATGAATTTTCATCCACTTCGAGTTCTTCTGCCAGGCCGGACGACGCTGACTCACTCAACCATGCAAACACACGCGCACACATCCACTCCATCAACCTTGGATCCTGGTCAAGCGAAGTACCGGCTCGCCCGTCTTCATCCATCGTGAAAGTCAAAGCTGCTCATCTGCTTTTTGCTTCCCCGAGTTTGCTGCGTGATCATTTGGGCATACCGATGCTTCTTCCAGACGATGCTTGCGTCTCACTCTGGTCATCAGAGCATTTATCCGCGCCTCTTGAATTTGTAGAATCAAACAAGCAATCTACAGCCTCCAGGGACCCACGCGATAAAATTGTTTGGGCTGCAAAATGGGGTGTTGTCACTCCATTCACGTTGGCTCTCCTTTACAACATGCCGACAGAAGCTGCTGCGCTTGTCCGACTCGGTGCGGATATTGATCTACCTGTGCTCGCTGCATACATGATGCAGCACTCGTGGTCACCTGCCATTTTCGAAATCACAACAATTTTCAAATTACGTGCAGCAACCACTCCGCATTTATGGGAAACCACCGATCTCAAATACAGTGCATCTACTCCACTTCAGAAAGGAATAAATGTCTATTTCCTGGGAATGCTTGCTCGTCGTTATCAACGGCCACCCGCCACGGCAACCCCGTCTGTCGTTGAGTATGACAGCGCGCTAGCAAGTAACTTGTGCTCTTTGTTGGATTCCTTTTATCAGCATTTCCCCGCTATTGTCGACAGTGCCGATGGCGCGGAATCGTTTCAAATATGCGTACGAAACGGGGCCAAGGAGTTGTTTTCTTGGTTCAAAAAGCTGGAATCGATGGGAAGATTTGCGCGGGTGGAAGTTGCGGCGAGCGTATACATTGCGTTATTCCGAGAGACGGATGCATCTTCAGTGTTCAAACTCTGGAAATGGGACGACGGATCTCCGATTGTTCCCTACAAAGCGTTGAAAAATTGGATGTTTGACGGTTCCGTAACTAGAAACTCGAAAAGAACGGTGTTTATCCTGAGCGGAGAAAAGTACGGACCGGATGCAAATGTCAGGAAAATGATCATGTTTCTGGACGAGCGAAGCGATGTACTCGCGCATGCAGGGCCGTATCGTCCGGCGAAGGCGACTTTGTTGCATGTGGCAATCATGAACGAAAATCCCGCGTTTCGCTTCAAATCGGTCAAGTTTTTGGTCAAAGATGTCGGTGTGGATGTCAATGCTCCGTTCATGTTTTTCCCCGCAAAGGTAATTGGTGGCTCTTTGACAGAAAGACCGCACTCTGCAGGAAGTGGTGGGAAGGGCACTGGAGGCAGCAATCACAGCGGTAGCAGTAACAGCCACCAGCAAGTTGTATATTCCTCGAAACCAACGCGTATTTCCTCTCTTGAACTTGCATTATGCCTTGGAGCAGATGAAATTGTGCGACTTTTGCATCAGTCCGTTTTGGCTCGGCCTGAGTTTATACAGCACCGAATTAAGAAGTTGAGGGTGTACTTGGGCCAGCTTGCTACGGACGTGCGAAGCCAAGCCAATCTTCTAATGCAGTCTTCTTCCATGATCTCTGCTGCACCGCCATCAGCGAAAACTGCCAGTTTGGATCCGGGTGCGTGGGACTTCATCAGCTTCGCGGCAGAGCATCCTCAGTACCGTCCGATTCTGGTCGAAAACATTGTCGATCTTCCTTGGCTTCTTCGACTGTGCGGGGTCGCTTCGCATAATATCTTCAAACTGCTGATTGGTCGCACAGGTTCTGGAAAGGCGTATTCGGTGGATTTACGAATCGCGCAGCACTCACCCAACTTTGCCGGAGGAGAATTCGCACAATCGCTTCTTCAGCTGGCAATTTTTTCTTGTGATGTTTCATATGTGCAAAAATTGATCGAATGCGGTGCGGATGTGGGGATACCGGATTCTGAAGGAAATAACGCACTTCACACGGTCGTATCTCTTTTGACGCCGAAACTTCTCGAAACTTCAACTTGTTCTCCCCGTTCGGCGTCGGCGGATAATTTCAAGCATGAAAAGCTTTTGCAGCTGATTTTGCAGCATCGGGATGCCGTTTTATTCATGACAGCGCCCAACGCTTTTCGAATCACGCCGTTGATGCTCGCAATTATTAAACGTGTCTCATTGTATCCAACGGAATGTCAGGCAAACCCGGATTTGCAAGACTCAACAACAGCAGCACTCTTGAAAGTATACCAGGCCAAGGTTGGGACAGAAATGCCCGGGTTCAATTATTGGAGCGCCTCGGGTGGTGTGCTGCATGACGTATCTCATTGGGTTATATCGAGTCGCAGTGGTCGCCTGAAACTTGCCATTGATGATGATATTGCGGTTCTCCCGTTGTTCAGAGTGTTTGCCAAGCTTGCGGAGAAAGGCTCTGTTTTGAGTGTGCAGCATCAAAGCACAGAACCGATCATGTTGCGCATCAAAACAAGAATATTGTCGGCGCGCGCAGATGTTCCGAATCTTGTCATTCATCCATGGAACATTAATTTTTGCACTCAAGGCGTTGCACCATCGCGGCGACTGACTGCATTGGATGTGTTTGAGGATGCCTCCAAGATGGGTCCATTGTATTTGGTCCCTTTCAAGCGATCGGTTGAAGTGTTGAGGGCGTCTGGAATCGGAGCAGCGCTTGCGAGTGAATTGACCAGTGGTGCAGTATGTCCCTCCGAGGCGGGGCTGTTGGGTCTCGCTGCTGAACAGCAGGATTATGGCGTAGGTGTACCGCCGCCCCCGCCAAGCCCTCCTTCCGCCCCTTTGTCTTCTTCTTCGCATTTGGCTGGGTCGCAAGATGTTGTTGATGGGACTGCTATGGACGTTGACTTGAGCCCTATGCAAGAAGATGACGATTGGCCGTCTTTTGCAACCCCAGCTGTCCAAAACAAATCTCTGGGTCTTTCTTTAGCCATGACCGACGCAGATATGCAGACTGTGAAAAGACTTCATCGCTTGAGCGAGCAAGGAAGAGCGACAGCGGATGAAATTGGGCAGCTGGAATTGTTCAAGCAGTTTGTTAACCAAGGATTGGTTGTGCCGTTGAAAAGCGCCGGAGCACATACTGGAGCGCCACAAACGGATCAGCAGCATCAACAACAGCAGCAAAGGATGCAGCGACAAGAGCAGATGCAGCAGCAGCAGCAACCTATTCGCAGAGACCGAGACCCTCGCTTGAAAAGGAGACCCATGCCAGATGTTCGAATAGGTGCAATAAGCTTTGCCTGTCGTTTTTAGTTTACATCAACTAAACTTCATGATCTTTTCACATTCAGCAGTTCCGTCTTTGGAGGCTTCTCTTTCCATTCAACAAATGAACAGCGCGAACGGAAGCCTAACCTCTGCAGCGTCCTTTATTGGTGATGAAAGATCAAATGCGCGTGAGGTACCTGTCGTCGACAAAGCCAACACTGCTCTCGATCAGAGAAACCCATTGGAAGAAAATCCTAGTTCGGATGCGCGCGCTCCTGTCAACCCAACCCCACTTGCAGAAAGGCGCACTCAAGTTGAAACAGCTTCGCTTGAAGATGCCGGGGAAACAGTACCAACTTTTATTTTCCCTTCACAATGAAGGCTTTCGCTGATTTATATCTGTTCAGGTGCAAACCACCCGACCTCCTCAAATGGACCAATGTGCGAGAAGATTCGAACCGTTTGAAATTCGGAGGGCAAGCGAACCCTTCAAGAGAAATGGAATCAAATTTAGTAAGTCAATGGCACCACTGGTCGCCAAAGTTCCAGCTCCATGGTTTGATCCCCTTACACGAGCCGAAGGAAAAGTTTCAACTCCGAGGAAAAGAACCCACGAACACGAGCAAACAGACGACGCCCACGTACCGGCAGCTCAAAAACAGCGTTTATCCAATTTTGACGTCAGGGATCTACACGCACTCTTGAAAAACATTGTGCTGGATGAGGTCGCAATGTTGTTTCGAACCCTGTCGCAGTCAGAAAAACTTTCTGCCGTCTGCTCGCCCAGCTCCTACCATCCAAAAAACACGGCTCTGCATGAATTAGCTGGATATGACACGATTTTGACGGTATCGGGGGGAAAGATTCATCGTCAAGACGGAGCGACGGAGCATATCGCAAGCACCGAACTCAAAGCACTCATCAAGCTCATGCTTCCGATGGAAATGAAACGAACCAACTTGAACAAGTTCAACCGAAATTCAATGACGCCACTCGCTGTCTCTGTTTTTCGCGATGCCGCGGTGCAATGGGAATCAATTGAAGTTGGTCGAACTGGATGGACATCTAAATCAGTCATCACGACTTTACTGGAGGAAATTGGGTGCAACATCGGCAACGAAGTGGATCCAGCGACAGGACGAAACGTCATTCACGGACTGATTGGGCTGTGGGTTGATGGTTGCATCGCTCAGCAACGGCTCAACTTGGCTGACAAAAATGGTGGCGGGTCTTGCCATATTGACCCGGATCCTGTGATTGTTTCCATCAAGCGCTTTATGGTGCACGGTGCGAACATAAATGAGTGTGATTTCTTGAATCACACCCCGCTCGACGTTCTGTCTGCTCAGGCTGGTCCACTGTTCATCAAATCAAATGCAGTCGATTTTCTCCCTTCTGTCATCAACTGGGATGCGCCTTATAACAGAATGCTATCAGCTGCTCGTGAAAAAATGATGCAGGCAATGCGTCAGTTGGGTGCAAAGCTCGGCATCTTTTTGACACAGAAAAATGCGCCAGTTGAAGGTTCAGCAGATGATGCGAGGCTCAAAGCTGACATATCTGAGCCAATAATCTCATTTGCAACCAGCGTCTTGCCGGATTCTGGTTTGTTTCAGTGGTTTGTTTTTTGGAAAAAAAATTCTTATCAAAATTTATGCGCGGTTTTGTTGGTTTAGCAGGTGTCACTTCGCCGGAGGTGAAGGATGAGGATATCAGTGACGCTGAGTCCGACTTCAGTGAAATATATGTTGCTGAGAATGATTCAAGAATGGCCGAGCCGAGTCAAGTTTCCAAAGAGCCTGGTCAATGGGTTCACAATGCTGACAATGGTCGATTGACTGATTCACCACGTATGGAAATGCATGAAGAGGTGGCTAAGGTTGAAACTACAGAATTGCAAAAACTTCACAATTCTGCAGATAATATTTCTTCTGCAGGTTCACCCTTCTCAGAAGCACATGATGGTGTTGGGACAAGATCAAGTTCAGCAAAGATTATGCCACCTCACCTCATTCTGCCAACACACCGCAATTCTGCAGATATCACTTCTCACTTGCCTGCAGGTGCACCCTCCTCAGCTCAACATGAAAATTCTTCTGCAAGATCAAGCTCAGCAAGGATCATGCCACCTGATACTCATCAAGTGATGAGATCAGGAAGAAACAGTGAATTGCCTTTCAGCAATCATCCCCAACACTGGATTCCACCCACTTTTGATGACATGCAGCAGCTCTATACCCTTATTCGATCTTCCAATCTCTCTCTCTTGGTCGACTTTTACAATCAATATGCACCAGAAAGAGACAGCCAGAAGGCACTGAACCAAATTCGAGATCCTAGTGGAAACTTACCCATTCACCACATTGCTATGGTTCCAACACGCTTTCGACGCCAGTACCAAAGGTTGGAAAAGGGTGGCAAGTGGGCAACAGAAATGGATGCTTTGGAAAAAACAACCTCTCTGTTCTGTGCTGGCCTTTCAAAGGAAGAACTCAATTCATGTAACATTTATGGACTCACACCAACTGCACTGTCCATTGTTATTGATTCTCAAATCATTGGATCAACGTATGGATTGTTTCTTGGACCCCTCTCAGTTCCATTGCAATCAATAATGACGGGAAGATTGCTGAGTATGGGGGGGAGTGTACACACTCATGACTCAAAGAGGAGGAACATGATTCATGGAGTGGTCAAGTACTGGCTGACAAACTGTGAGATGGTGTGTCTGGCTGGGAAATCTGCAGAAATGCAATTGATTGGAGCAAAGTACATGTCTGCTGCAGTGGCTTCATTTCAAAAGGCAGGAGTTGATATCAATCAAGAAGATGTGCATGGACATACACCACTGGATTTACTCCTTGCAGAAGCTGGACCAGCATTTGTTCTTAGCCAGCAGCATGTCCCTGGAGTCATCAGATGGGATTTGCCAGAAAGCAAAGCTATAAGGGAGATGCGTGCAGCTTTCTCAACATTTTTGAAGCAACTTGGGGCACTGACTGGTATGGAGCTTCAAATTGCAAAATCATCAAGAGCTACAGCTGGGAAATTTAATGATTCAAGCACTGCAACTATGGGTAACTCCTGGAACTGGAAAAGGGCATAACATCCCAGTTGCTTTTAATATTATTTTTATTGTTACATTGTATTTTGCCAATAACTATTGTGAATAAGTGTGGGAGGGCTTTGAACTGTTTGCTTACCACTCTTATGTGCTTTGTGGTTGAGCTATGGAAAGCAAATTTTGGCCAAGGTCTCCTTAGATACCACTAGCAATACCAACCCATACCTGAAATACAGCCAGTAACATGGATGATCATGTTATTGATGAGCAGGATAGTTCAAAATTGCTGGAAATACTGATTGCCTAGGGATGAGGTGAAATGCAACACAAATTAGATACCTGTGCAAGCTAAGATGAGCTCCTCAGGGAGAGAGTAAAGTGTAATTGTCAGAAATCCATCTCAATCCTACAATATAGAATTGTAGAAGGTGCTGATTTGGACAGGAGAAACGTCTGAAGACTCAAGGTGGTCTGAAATCCTTGAGGAAAGTCTGGCCACATTCGTCAGTGAACAGAATCAATGGTGTTGCGGATCCTGGTCAAGGTGGACCAGTGATCTCCTCATGTACTCAACATAAAGGAGAGCTCAAAATCTCTGGAATGCATGAAGATGTGGGAAACAGGTGTTTGAGCACCTGCAGACCCCATACGTAACAAAGACATGAAATCCATGCAACTTTGTGTAAGTATAGACAAGCCATGGGGATGGCAACACACTGTTGATCACACACACAGGTCTCTGGCACATCTGCCAAGTCCTACAAGCACCCACGTG
Source organism: Chytriomyces cf. hyalinus JEL632 (assembly GCA_025435555.1). Lineage (NCBI taxonomy): Eukaryota > Fungi > Chytridiomycota > Chytridiomycetes > Chytridiales > Chytriomycetaceae > Chytriomyces > Chytriomyces cf. hyalinus JEL632. The sequence continues at coordinate 3,306 of JAIWWG010000106.1, read as the reverse complement.
CCATCCATGGCTATTTATTGTCACTAGATGAGAAGTTGTGAGGCATACTGCCAAGACTCCAATAAAGCTTTATTTACACAAAGTTGGGACCTTAAACAATCCACCACGATAACACACCTTCACATGACACCCTCACCAAGTCATCATAAGGTGTCAGACTCTATCACTCTAGAGAATACCAACAGTACTAAAGACAAACTACCTGCAACACCAAGCATTTGGCAGAAACACACCAGTACATAGCTTGTGTAGTTGAAACAAAGGTTTGAGCCCAGATAGGCATCACTTGAGGACCTAGATCTTGCATAAGCAAAGTTCAAAAGTTAGTACACCACAGTCAAACTGACACGCTGAAACGTACATGGCCAGCAGGCAGCGCTGCTTACCAGTACACTGTCACTTGGATCCACGGCTCCCTACCCAGGTGGGAGAGGCCCCATCAGAGGTCCAAGGATACACTTTGGACATTGGTTGGATAGTTTCTTATTCAAATCGTAACTTTTAGGGGCGTCAGTTGGTATGAATGCAATGGGCTGGGCTCCTGCAGCATCTGTTACTATCTACAGGAGTTTCATTGACCGGTCCTCGAGTATGGCATTGCTCTCAAGCTCCCATCCGCGTCCACGCTCAAGTTGTACGAGTCGGTCCAACGCCTTGCGCTACGGATTCTCACCTCAACACCCTGCAACACATCCGCTGCCGCACTCCACAAGCTGCTGCAAGTCAAACCGTTCAAACACCGTGCTACGGAGCTCAATCTCATGTGGTCCTCACGCTTGCATAACTTGACTGATCGCTCCATCCCGGCTGTTCCTTTCTGGCGCGGCGCTCTGCTCGGCGCCGATAAACCATTTCAGGAATGTCTTCCCTGTCTTGCTCGCTCCAACCCACTTGTGACTCATGTGGATGCTAAATGGATTGATTTTCGACAGCAACCACTGGCTCGTCCACCCCCAGCCGAAGTCCCCTTCCGGTCCCCTCCAAAGCCAAAACAAGCGTTGTCTGACAATGCTCGCAAGAAACTGCGCAAGGAATCCATCGTCAACATGGACAACAACCCAGACACCATCGCTGGCGCAATCCAAGTCGAAATCAAAGACCCAGTCCGGCCATACCTGACTACCTGCAAGGGAATCGACCGCAAGACACACAACACCATCCTTCGCTGGACTCTTGGTGCTGTTACCCGACACAAACCATGCCTCAAGTGCAACAACGTTCTGACCCGATCCCATGCTGCTGACTGTTCTGGTGCCACTGCTCTCCTGCGCATCAACTGGGACATGCTTGCACCTCCTGCCGGCCGAATGACCTGGCTTGATACGATCCTAAATGAAGTCCGGAATACACCGCCCTCTGAAATCGACACGTACACCAAAGTCTCTTCTGCCGTAGCTCTCATCTACACCAAATGCCGCCATCTCCAACAGCAAGCCAATGGCTACTGGGCCAAGCCTGATGCACCAGCACGCCCACTGCCACAATGCCAACCTTGCAATCGCATAAACCCACCTGGGGGAGTCTCAGGTGGACGACCCCAGCAAAACCCAGAGCCCAGATAACCAACCGCCAAGCTCTAACTGACCATACGTATTGTATTACTTTTACCGACCATCTGTTCTATTAACATCTCCGCACTTTACTTCGTCTTTTTGGAGTTTTCTGAACTTTTTTTGAGTGATCTTTGCTATCTTTTGCCGCCGCACTTGTGTTACTGAGTAACTTGAATAAAAGAAACTGAAAACGTAACTTTTAGGCCCAACAGTCCTTGGGGACGTTTGGGGGTTTCCCATCTCGGTTTTTATAATTTCTACCGTGAAAAAATAGAAAACCTCGGAGATACCCATGATTTTCCACCTATGAGCAATTCTTTCATGTTCTATTCTAAAAGGGTATAAATGGTAGAGCTTCCACAAGGCAAATAAACATCTTCTTAGACCAATACTATTGTTGTAGCACCTAGTCCTCAAGTCACAAACCCTTGTACAGCGTGCTACTACCATTTACACCAACAAATGGAGATGTGAACACAGTCTGTGGGTTTATCTGATAATACAAACAAACAAAACAACGCGTAAAGTAAATAACATGAATAAAAACTGTCACTTGCCACTATGATTTTACTGCATCACTCTCTATGCTTCGAAGTGCACTGCCTTTCAAGAACTGGACAATTCCCATTAAAGCGCAATTCGGTAAATATTATCTTCTTCCATCTTGGCATCTGACCATCTTCCCCCAATGGCTTTGCATTAGTAAGGGTTAACATAGTATTATGAGTCTTCAATTTTGGCCTGATTGCAAACCGGTGTTGCACGTGGTTGGTACTCTTCTTCCCTATACCGCTCTTCCCAGTAAATATTCATCCTCTAATAGTGTCATAGTTCCCTTGTCCTGCCTGCTACACCACAGGGGACATGAATGGGATGTGAAGTAACAACTGTTATTCACAGGGTTGATTCTTCTTCCTTGCTAGTTATTAGTTCTTTTCTTTCTTTCTTTCTCCTTTCTTTTGTTTTGTTTTATTTATTGTTCATTGTGGTTTTTTTTATGGGCAAGTGATTGTCCTGTGACAATGCAATGCATCTAGAAGTATGCTAAAATCAATTATCTAGGGACAGTGGCTCTGAACTAGACGCAACACAGATCAAATACCTGTATGAGTACAAACCTGCGGCATGTTCCTCTGGGATGAACCAAACGCGTTGTAGTCCCAGCAGCAGGTGGGGTACTGTTGCCTGGGTCTTGGCAGTCAACACATGGAAGTGCCCTGAATCATTCCTCCAAGGAGTGTTGCGGATCCTGGTCAAGGTGGACCAGTGGTCTCCTCATGTACTCAACATAAAGGAGAGCTCAAAATCTCTGGAATGCATGAAGATGTGGGAAACAGGTGTTTGAGCACCTGCAGACCCCATACGTAACAAAGACATGAAATCCATGCAACTTTGTGTAAGTATAGACAAGCCATGGGGATGGCAACACACTGTTGATCACACACACAGGTCTCTGGCACATCTGCCAAGTCCTACAAGCACCCACGTGCCATCCATGGCTATTTATTGTCACTAGATGAGAAGTTGTGAGGCATACTGCCAAGACTCCAATAAAGCTTTATTTACACAAAGTTGGGACCTTAAACAATCCACCACGATAACACACCTTCACATGACACCCTCACCAAGTCATCATAAGGTGTCAGACTCTATCACTCTAGAGAATACCAACAGTACTAAGCCAAACTACCTGCAACACCAAGCATTCGGCAGAAACACACCAGTACATAGCTTGTGTAGTTGAAACGAAGGT
>JAIWWG010000105.1:0-96767 GCA_025435555.1 Chytriomyces cf. hyalinus JEL632 | reverse complement strand
GACGCGTGCCAACGGCACAAGATTGCATGACGACTCCCGTATGGATTGCTCCAGCCTCACGCAATCCCACCACACCCTTGGCACACCATCTCAATGGATTTTATTACCAAACTCCCACAAACCAAGTCTGGACACACTGCACTCATGGTCATTGTTGACTCCTTCACCAAACGCACCCGACTTTTTCCCTGCCATGACACCTCCACCGCCAAGGACATTGCAAACATCTTTTTCAACGATGTATTCAAACACCACGGACTCCCTCGACGATTCATCAGTGACCGAGACTCAAAGTTCACGTCAACCTTCTGGAATTCTTTGTGTCAGTCTCTCAAGATAGAATTGGCCATGACAACAGCTTACCATCCCCAAGCCGACGGGCAAACCGAGCAAAAGAACGACTGGGTACTCTCTGCCCTACGTTCCGAAGTTAATTACTGGCAAGACGACTGGGATGAGCACTTACCCAAGGTTGAATTCGGTATAAATGACACTGTGAGCTCCACCACTGGCTACACTCCATACTATCTGGAATACGGGCGACACCCTGCATTCATTCATTGATGTTGGATTAACACCATATGATCCGCTCACGCTGAGAGATTTACAAGCCACTCACCAAGCCACATGCGACAGAATTCGCGACTCCCAAGACCGTTACGCATCTGCTGCCAATCGACGACGCCTAGAATCGCCTTTCCAGGTCGGAGATCTTGTCCTGCTATCGTTGCGCGATTTTCGGCCCAAGATTCTTGAAGACCGACCGATCGCGAAATTGTCGGACTGCTACTCTGGACCTCACGAGATCACAGAGCTGATCGGCGATGTTCCGCTGTGTCGACTCAAGATTCCTGATGAATGGAATATCCACAAGGTCTTCCACCCTGAGAAATTAAAAATGTATTACTGGGACTCAGCGAAACCTCACCCGCTGCAGTCGCTCCCGCCAGATTTACGAACCATCGAATCGGTGCTCGCGGCGCGGAAACTTCAAGGAAAAACTCAGGTCCTAATAAAATGGAAGGATCATAGCCCCATTTTCAACTGTTGGTTAGATGCCACTCTGTGAGGATTTGGGTTTTGGGCTTTGATAGGATTTATTATCTTAAGGTGAATCACAACACAACAAAACAGCTCTCCTTATATACATTTTTGGCTCCTGCAAAATCTCATTGGGCTTTCTTCAGTTTCACTTTTGAGCCACCCTTTTTTCCATTTCATTTGTCATTTCAGTTCTACAAATGAGATTTGATGTGAAATCATCCATTTTTCATTTTGCAGTTTGAAATTGCTGAAAAAGTGAGTCAGTGCTGACAATTCATTACTGGCTGACAGTTAAGGCTTGTCAATCATAATTAATATCCCCACACTGGGTAAGGTTATTGATTAATTGCTTGACTGGCTTGACATATTAGTCATACAAAAGTAGTAATAGAATACTTTTCCAAGGTTGATTTCTATTTCTTCTTCTTCTGCTTATTTCTCTATAAAGATCAGAAGATAGCTGCATGAAACTGGCAGCAGTGTGGGTTGAACCAGGGACCTGTTGGTCTGTAGTCGCGAACCTAAACAACTAGGCCAGCATCATATATATTCCAGACAATTACTTTCAACCATCTTTATGCTTGATCAGAGCAAGAATAGTTGAAGTCATGTAGTGAAATAAGCTATCATCATCTACAAGTCCGCACCCTTCATAGAACATGTGTATTCGTGTATTCATTCCTTGTTATAGTATCTACTAGACGTTTACCCTACTCAATGTCATAATTCATGCCCATATGTATTGAGGTTGGTGGAATGGTGAGGTGCATGACTCTTCTTTATCTGCAGTAGAGAATAAGAGATGAATCAGGGAGACTTAACCTTTATTGAAGTAAACAGTGCTCCATCACTTGAGACTGATATTCAACACACTCCAGAGCTACGCCAAAGACTCAAGAAAGACGTACATGAACCCAAGCAACGACCTTTCTCATCGCGTACGCTCTTGGAGGCGGGTGTTGCGTAATAACGCCAGTTCCTCCATTGTGTCCATTTTACTTGACTTTAATTTTTCCTTCAAAATTCCGGAGATAGAAACTTCTCGAAAACAACAAAGTTCAAATCACCCTCACCACAGCAGTATAAAAGCCAGTGTCCTTCTACCAATAAAGATCATCTATCAACCAACATTGCTTTATTTCCGTAACAGACATTGCAACGTAATCTATTTAATTAAATCATGTACTTCAAGATTTACAGCTCCGATTCATCCCACAGACACAAAAATCACTAAAAGGCAATTCCAAACACTCTAACACTTCCCAGACACCACTCCTTTCATCAAAGGTGCCCCCGTTATTGCTATTTCGTGTCTTTCAAGTGCCACTGTTGTCTTTCTTACATTTGCCACAAAGGCTATTTAAACCGGCTCTTGATTCAATTAACTTCAGTCTCTCAATAACTCTCTAAACTCTCTTAGTCTTGAAGCTGCAATCGAGCTCCTGACTATTTCCGCAACATTCTTTCGAAAAAGATAAGTTAACTGATTCAATTGGCTTTTTGACTATTCAGGCTTGAGTTGGACTTCGATGAGCAGGAGAGTTACAAGGAGATTATGGACAGACGGAGTTTATTTCTTTTAAGAACAGTGGCTTAAATAGCCGTTGGCAATTCAAAACAAAGAAACGAAGAAACGTGCCATTGAGCGTGGAACAATGATTAGAAATTGACGTGGAAGTTATTTTTAGGTGTTTGAGTGTAACATGGGAACCGAGGCTGTGGAACTTGAAGTACGTGACGGAATCGGAGAGAGTACGCAACAATGTTTCCAATTTTTTGTTACATTAACTGACACCAAGTTTGTTTGCGCTGAAACGACTATCCTAGGCATTTGGAAACAAAACATCACTGGACATTAGAGTCCCTGACATTCAACAGGGTGAAGTCGAAAAAGACACGTCCCGTCAAGTTTCTGGTTGAAGCGCAGTGACCCCCAAACGCCCAAAACAAGGACAGCAGCAAGAAAAAAAAATATGGGGGTTGGGCGCCGGGCAGTGAGCTGAATCACACAATCCCTCGGCCTTCTCCGAGGGTGCGTCCCGCTTCGTCCCGCTTCTCCAAAGTTCAGACTGCGTGCTCCCCTCAGTTCCCGATTTTGGGACAAAAAAGAACGCATTTTGCGCAGCACAACACAGCTTGGAGTGAATAAAACGCGTGATTCCACAAGATACTTTTGAGCATTCTTGTCCCATGGTACAGCTTTTAAAAGAATAACAATTCTTGAAGACCGTTGTGGGATGCAACGAGTCATTTTTTATTTCGCCCATTTCCTGCACTCAGGTCAAACATACAATTGAACAAACAACCAAAAATCACACTGTCCGAAACACATCCGAAATCTTTCCACAAATAACCTGAAACCCCTCCTCCACAACTGCACTCCCCATCTCCACACCACCCGCCGCGGCAGAACTCACACATGAATCCAACGGCACAACAAACTGAATCGACCGACTTCGCGTATCCACACCACGACTGTCTCCACTGTGTTTTATGCTTCGCGTTTGTTCCATAATGAGCCCTTTTGTGCTCTTCAAGACGGCTTCGGATTGCTTTGCGAGTGCGGCGGTGTTTTCAAATGTTGAAATGAGTGGTGTGCGACCGTCTATTTGGTCAGAGATGCTGCGGGTTGGAGAATGGGTTGCGCTTGATGCGTTTGATCTTGTTTGATTGTGGGTACGTTCGGTTTGAAGAAGGATGGGCACAAAGAGGTGATTGATGTCTCGCATGTGAGCCAGTTTAAGAATATTTCGGTAGCCCACCATGACGGGTGAGACTGAAGACAGCTCTGCCAGTGTAGCGAAAACAACATCCATATTAACATTGAATGATTGCCACAGAAGTTAAAACCAACCGTCATCACGAACAATCAAATGGAACAGAACATGTATTTGGGGCAGATTCGAGTGTCGTGTAATAAAAAAATCGCCTGTGTTTCGAGGTTTCTTCAGCTCGCAAAAAAAAGAGGACAAAAAAGCAACCTTCTTTCAAAACTGGGTTTCCAAAGTCATCCAACGGGCACTTATCCATCGCTTTCTTCCACTGGATTTCAAAGTCTTCGAAATGAAATTCTGTCGCTTCCCTGCATCGTGATATGAATGCTGCAATCGTTGTCAGGAACAAGCTTAACACCAAAAAGTACTCTCACCTTGATTCACAGTCGTCCCATTTGCATAACCCTCCACCTGAGACGGACTCAAAAGTAGCACACAACCGCTGAGATTGTTTGAGTACAAGCTCGCTGCCGTTTGGGCTCTTAAAATTTGCTCTTGGGCCGAATTGTCGGCTCTCAACACTGCGTCGCTCAGAGAAGGAACAATGGAAAGTCGGATCGTATACATGGTTCGAACTTGAGTTCCAAAGTAGGCCGTGAAGGATTCGGATCGTTCGGTGTAGCTTTTATCTGGCAGATCCGTTTCGGTGCTTTGCCTTTAACCCGAAAGGCAATCAGTGAGGTGAGGAGACAGTAATGAAAAATTATTGAATGGCTCACATTGTCTCAATATGAAGCGCTTCCATTGCTTTTCCCAAAAAGTTTGTGAATCCTTTTTGAAAATCATTGAGTTGTTGGTTTGGAGTGACGCCTGAGGCAGCATGCGCAGGGTCAGAATTTCCCGGTTTGACTGTTGCACCAGTCAATGCAGCCAAGTCCGCAGATATTTTCGCTTGTTGTTGCTGTATGAAAGCAAATGGGGAAAACGTTGTGGCGGCAGTAGCAGAAGTTTGACCTTGTTGCTGTCGTTTCGCATTTACTTCTTCCATAGATGCCGTCGATGCAGTGACTCCTGTTTTCTTCATTGAGAGTGGTGACGGATTGGATGGATGCTGGTGTTGAGATGATTGGTTGCTCCATGGGTTGGACTGAACTCTGCGCGCAGGATTCGCGGCCGAGTCCAAACCGCCTGGACTTGAACGACTTATTTCGGCCAAGGAACCGCTTGAAATTGAGCGTGACGGTTTTGCAGGTTTGCGCGTTTTTGAATTAATGCCATCTGGAAAGAGCATGGACCGAGTGGCAGAATCTCGAATTTGTTTTTCTACCCTCGATGGATTTTCGAGGAGAAGATTGAGTGCACGTTCCTGATTGGTTTTTTTTTGCGGATGCGACAGAAATTCAGGGTCGCAATTCTGTTGAGGGCTCGGAAATGTTTACCAAGTTTCGCTTCTCAAGTTCCAATGCGGCTTTAGCTTGGTCTTGCGTAAATCCCATTTCTTTGATTTCAGATACCATGATATCCAACTCCGGCTGGTGGAACAACAGTTGAACCAAAACAGTTGCTGGCGGAATTGAAAACATCTCAGCTTACATCATTTGATCCAGAATCCGCAGACACCGAAATATCAACAGTCGATGCCGATACTTCATGCGCAAGTTTCGGCGTCGTTGCGCCGGACACGAAAGCAGGTGAAGTCGAGGCTGATGACGCAATCACGGCTTCGACGCTGCCAACCCGCATCAAACTTTTCGAAGGAGACCGTTTCAACTTTCCAAGCGCACCTTCTAAAACTGAATCGGATTCTTGGTTCAATTTTGAGAGTGAAGATGCGATTGCAGTCGCGTTTGCACGGTGTTCGGTTAATGAAATGGTTGCATCTTCGCTGCTGGCGTGTTTTGATGAGGATTCGGAATTAAGCTGCTTGATTTGGACTGATCCCTTTCCGAAAGGCACGTCTGTGTGGGCGAGTAGTTCGTTGTGTACCTTGGGTGTCATCACAAAGGAGACGTGGTGAAGTTACTGACAACAAAAACGCGCAAATCAGACGCTAAAAATACCTTTGTCACAAAATCCCTGTACTCTGCCCTCTGTTCTGCTCGCAAGGAGGTCAGGATCGAGTCCCTCGTTGCGTCAAACATTGCCAAATCGGAGCTGCCCTCCCTCTCCCTCAAAAACGCTGTCTCAGACATGCATGCGCGAACTGCCATACAATACGAATGTTCGAGATCCATCAATGTGTCAAAGAGGACAGTGCGCGACACGTGCTGATACGCGCTTGCAAAGCTGTCCTGGACAGCGGGTTTATGAGTGAACCGTTCTATCAGCAGGTTTGGTTTTGTGGGTGCTTTTGCGAGTGCCTGAGATAGGACTGGCATTGTTTTGAGACAGTCAGTTGAGCTGTGAGTGTGAGTTGAGGTGCGGGTTGTCAGTACCCACGTTTGTTCATGGCGTCGTTCTCCTCCTCGGCAACTGAATCTGCCAGTGCTAGAGATGCACATGCACGCGCCAGGAGCGATTGAGACCCGCTGGCAGGGCCGGTGCGTTCAATGTTGACGGTGATGCTTGCTTGCATATAAGTTTATGAGTGCGCAAATAAATACAGAAGCAACATGGAACACGTGAAATACGGGTTTGTCAGTATTAGCAGCACGGATGCCTCTCAGTTGCGTCTCGTGGCAAGCGCTGGATCCCAGCATGGACTGAGCCATTTCTATGTGGTTGTAACTCACCCAAAGACAGCGTCAATTGACCCGGCCACTGCGTCTTTGGGAGACACGGCAATGATGCATGGGCTCCTTTCGCATGTGTACTCTGCGGCACATGCGCATACACAGGCGAACCCGCTTCTGCAAGTACGCGTGCTTATCGCAGATGTGTCGGATGTGCGTGCTGTTGTATCGAGCATCTCACAAACAGAAGCAACCGTGTATACCATAGTCAGCGATGAAGTCGGTGAAACAGATGCATTCAACAATATCCGAATCGAACTCGGTCTGGATCCGTTCTCAATCACGCCACTGACCACCAACAACACTGCCCTCCCGCAATCATCAAGCACACCCAGCTTCAAGTACATTCCCATTGTGGCCGACTCGCTGCGGGAGTGCAAGACAGTTGTGCTTGGAGGAACGTTCGATCACTTGCATCACGGCCATCTGATTCTGCTCTCAACAGCAGCATGGCTCGCAAAGGAGAGCTCATTTGCGGCGTATACGGTATTAACCCGTTCCATTGAGACATTCTTACACAGCGCGACTCATTATGATTGACTGCAGACTTTGCAAACACGCCGCAAAGACTTGCGAAAAAAGCGTATTTTGAACAAATGGAGTCACTCGAAACGCGTCTTTGCGCCGTGGGATCATTCTTGAAAGTGTTTAAACCGTGCGTGCATTATCGCGTTGAAGGGATTCTGGATGACTTTGGACCGACTCATAATGAAGCTGAAATGGATGCAATTGTTGCGAGCGGCGACACTGAGGCTGGGTGTGTGGCTGTGAATGCGCTGAGGGCAGAGAATGGGTTGCCGCTGCTGGATATGTGTGTCATTGGGGTTATAGTGAACTCAGCTGCTGCTGCAACTGTTGCGCCAGGTGTTGGTGGATCAAACAACTTCGCAGACAAGATATCCAGCAGTTATTTGAGGGAATGGATCGCAAAGCAGAAGGGCAAAGCTGTTTGAATAACGTTTGACATCAATTTCAACGTTGAAAAGAGACATGATTTATGTGGCTGTTGCGACTGTGCTGGCACTGCTTCTTGCGCATCTAATGGCGCCCAGCGTCATTGCCCACGTCTTTGCAGCTGCGGGCGCCAAAGTGGGCGCAGAGAAGGGCCGGGAGACTGAGCCGACTATCCACCGTCTCCGTGTGCTGGAGTTTGCCCGCACTGCGACTCCAGGGCCATCCTCAACATCAACCCGCTCCAACGCCAACACTGCATACGCTGTTGCAGTGTCGATGCTGCTGGAGCTGCCGCTGCCCTATCCGCTGCCACTGCCAGCCTCGTTTGTGGCATCGGGTACAGCGCAAGGGCCCGTGGAAGTCGCTTGGAACGGGGCGACAGTCGTAGCTGTGAATCTGTCAGATCCAATTACCTTCAACGGCGGGCAAAAGCATTTGTCAATCAATCAGGAGCACATGCTTGTCCAATTCCACTCCCATTCAGCCAACAACTTGTCTTTCAGGAAATTCATTCGCGCAATTGCCGCTCAAGCAAAGGTACACCATCCCGTATTCTTCGCAATTTATGACTTGTTGCGGTGAATTTAACCCCTTCATCGGTAAAAAAAAAAAAAAAAACAGTCAGAAAATCTTATGGATGGCCTCATGCTCTCAGTGTCCCTCACAGTTTCCATTCACGTCATGGGGATCCTCATTTGGAAAAATATTCCACTCAAAACTCAAATCAACGGCGCGCTTCTGGTCGACAAAATACGCAACGACATTGCCGCCAAAAAAGAACTTCAACTGCAGCAACAACATCAACAACTGGATTCTCCAGTGTCATTAATTCCTCCACCAGTGATTGTCCCTGAAAAAATCCACATTCCAGACGCTGTGCGTGCGTATAATGCCCTGCCACCCATAACCACTGCTTCTTCGAAACCTTTAACCGAATCCAGATCCGAATCTGAAATCATACCCCCAGTTTCCATCGGCCCACTCAACTTGTACCAAAACGCCGTCAACGCATCCAAACAACGAGCAGCAGCAGCAGCCATCCAACAACAAACACCCTACATTCGCCCCAGTGGAGTCGACGGCATGCTTCCAGACCCACGCGTAGAACGGTTACCAACAACAACAACGGCAACAGGAGTTCTCAAGAGCGGAATTCGCGCCACGTTTTCACATCCGCCAAGTTTGCATGTGCAGCTGCATCGCGTTGAATTTGATGTCAAAGTGAATGGCGAGTATGCCGCGAGTGGGTGTATTGGGCCTCTTATTGTTGGTGCAATGACTGCTGAACACGTGGATGCCACCCAAACAAGTCCCGTTGGTGTCAGTAAAATTGTGGACCTCAATCTGGAAATTACTCCAGCACTCCTTCCAAAGGGGCTGGGTGGGCGCGGACTGTTAAAAGGTGTTGTTGGATCCGCGAAAGGATTCATGAAGGGTTTGATGGTGGGAACATTGAGCGGCTTGACTGGCGGTGATTTTGGCGACGGTGCCACTGTCGTGCAAGTATGCGACTTGAAAGTGTTTGCATTCACTGAAGGTGGAAATGTTGTGCGGGTGGCGTTTATCGAAGACATTTTGGACGCGCTGCCTGAAGTGTTGGAGGTGCAAGTGAATCCGTTCAAAGCGGTAGTCAGCGGGGTCACGGGGATGGATGCAGGGGTTGTGGTAGAGCTTGTTGCTTCGTTGGTGTTGGAGGGACTTCTGCTGTAGAAGGGGGCTGAGTTCTTGTGTATGTATTTTCATTGCGTCCGTGTGCTGGATGCGTTTTTTATTGGATGGATGGCTCTTTTCTTTCTTAACGCTCACGCGTTTCTATGTTGGCCGTATCTCATAAACTGGCTCCTGACTTGTCAGTTTTATTTTGCACCAATCCACTTCACATACATTTTAAAATAAATACGCGTCTAATAAAGCAGTCCAGACATTTGTCAAACAGCCCTTGTAGAAGAAGAAGACGCAGCAGAAGAAGCATTCGCTGCATCAACATTCGCTGCCAAAAAGTTCCTCGTCCTCGCCGAATGCATCTTTGCTCCCAACACATCAAACCCCGTCTGATGCACCGCGTCACCATCATCACGCAAACGCTCGCCGCCAAAGCGTCCAAGCTCGTACCCACGCGTCATGCGTGCCATCAAATTCTTTCTGCGCTGGAACAGCACAAACACGCCCAGAAAAAGCAGTGACGATGCGAGCAGCGTTCCAAGCACGATTCCGACAATTGCGCCTGCAAACAGGCTCGCACGTGGGCGTGTGACTCCCGAGAGCCCGTTTGGGGAGGGTCCTGTGTTTTGCGTAAAGTCAGTGGATTCAAAATTTTGTCTCAAGGATTCGAACCTGTCCACACTTCAATGTCGCGCACTCCCACAGCACAAGACACGTTGCCGTCTGGGCTCGAGAGGCCAGACCAGGTAAACGAGAGACTGGTGGCAGTGACGGGTACTTCAAACACATACACGATCCATTCATCCGTATCCGTGTAAGTCACAGCAGTGGGGTTGTTGATGTTCATGGGCTGCGTGTCGTACACAACCAAGTTTGCGTTTGAAGCTGTTCAGAGAACACGTCAAAAGACAGATTTCACGGTAAAATATTCAGGGTGCAAGCAACACTCACCCGACAATGCGCCAAAGTGATAGCGCACCTCGGTAATGAACTGGACACCAAAGTTTTGGCTCCAATCCAGACTAAGTGTTTCACTACGCGTGGGATTGCATACGCCAGGGCTCGAGACCCACTGCCCAGTGGTGTTGGTTGTCAGACTAATGACATTCGAAGCGGCGCAGCGGTTCGGGAAGCATGCGCCAGTGGTGGATGCGCTTGTGGCTGAGACGACAGCGCCAGTTGCAATGTTGAACGGAATGAAAATGTTATCTGTGGAAAAAAGGATGACTTGTTTTGAGGAAAGGGTCCAAGTGAGCATTCCATGAAGTCGTGTTATACTCGTGTCTTGAGCGTGTGTAGCGGCAGCGGCAAGTAGTTGGACAGCTAATGGAATGGCCAGGGTGTGCATAAACGCGTTGGTTGTTGTTGAAGGTGGTGTTGGTGCTGTTTTGAAGCTGAGTTTTTTGTTTTTGGAGGCCCTTGCTTTTGGCACAGATTCGAAAACAATTTTGGCGGGTCGTCAATTCAAGCCCGCCCTTTTGAGATGAGGTAGAGATGGGAGTAAAGTATGAGAGAGTTGACATATTCTGGACACGAGTTAAAATTCAAGGATTCAATCGGACACTTATTGTTCTTGTCCAGAACTCTTTTTTTCAACAAAAAATCACGTTTTAAACTTCACATGTTCCTGCTCAAGTCTCTCGGCACAGCCCTTTGGGGCAGCAGCGGCGACGCAGCCCTTCTTCAGCTGGAAGGCGGATCACTGCACCGCATCACTCGCCGTGTCTCGGCCACCCGCACCGACGAGGCAACACAGATGCTCTTTGCAAATGCGGCACTCACAATCAGAAGGACCGATGTGCAGTACAACTGCCAGGTAACTATTTGTTGATTTGTTGCATTTTGCTTCATCTCAGTCTGCTCACTTTCCTTTCTCTTAGTTGGTCTCCACGCGCATCTTTGAAGAAGGAGAAGATGAAGGGGACTCGCTCGGAAGCGGTGCCGACGACGACGACGACGAATTTGCATTTCTCATTGACGAAGCTATTCTGTTCATCATGCCCTCGGAGGCGTCGTTTCATTGGACGGATCCCATCGCCTCCACTCCAGGTATTTTATCAACTTTGTTTCATCCATCTTAAACACTCTCTGACACTGTCAAACAAGCTTGCTCCGTCTCGTACGAGTACATCATCGACACGGACGTTACCCGTCCAGCCATGATCAACACATTCGAATCCATGGTCTACGCATGCATGTTTGAACGCAGAAACAGACGCTCTCACGAGCAAGTTTCGGACAAGGAGATGGAGGCATATGTGCGATTCATTCAGGCCAGTGCAGAGGCCAGCATCGAGAGCGCCGCCAAGAAAAATGCTGCAGCCGGCGCTTCGAATCCAAACACTGCTTCGAAAAAGAAGACTGCTGCACTTTTGGCCGCGGAAGGTGACGGCATTTCTGTGCCTGGGGGTCTTGTTACGTCAGTCTCGACGCCGGATGGAAAAGCCAAGAGTGTCTCGTCAGGGAAAGCTCCATTCAGGGAACCCACAACTCCAACAGCGAAATCATCTGTATTTGCTGGAGAACAAAAGGGAAAGAGTCGTCTTGGTTCTGCAAAGAACGAAGAGGATGTTTTGAAAACTCCGCGTCAGTTTCCAGAGCCCATGAGCATGGGCACAACGCCACTTCCCATCAATGCGCCTGTTTCTGTTCCTGAAACGAGTGAGACCCTCGTACAAGTCCCTGGAGACTTGTTTGTCTACGACAGCCGCTTCTCGCAGGTGCGCAACTAATTGTTAAATTTTCTCCCAAAATGCACTCACCGACCCTCATTTGATGCGCGCATTATCGTTTTTTCAGTTCAGTATGATTCGCGAAAACATTGTCGTCCAATGTGTCCGCACATCGCGCTTCGAATACCTCCTCGTCCTGACTGACGCAACTGGCCCTTTCATGTCACAACCCTTAACAAGCGACATGAATGGCCAATTCAACGCACATGACTGCTGTTTCGTCTGGTTATGGCGCCAAGAAGGACAAGACGATGTGTACCCGTGGTGTGTCAAATTCCGCGGCGGTGCCTCTGACGAATCAGCCTTCCGCAACGCGTACGGTGCATGCATGTACGAAGCCTTGAACCGCAGCGAATTTCAAAAACTGAAGGAGGAGGACCGAGGGTTCCTTGTGAATGCATACCAGGAGGACGTTGAGATGCAGGATGCCGAGGAAAGCGAGGACGATAACGAAGATCAAAAAAGCGATTATAGCGATTCTGAGGAAGAGGATAATGGACGCCAAGGTGATACGGATATGGGAAACGCGCCGGGAGACAAAAATGCAAAGATTACGAGTTTGACTGTCGGGCACAAGGATCGATCATATTTTGTACGCGGATCTGCTATTGGAGTGTTGGGGCACCCTGACCAAGACTCGCTTGAGTACAGCACTGTCATCAACAATGTTCAGTCGCTCACGGACAAGAAGTCGTTTACTCCATCCAGAGTGCTGTTACATGACCAGGATCAAAGCATGCTTCTGATGCGGCCGAATGAGAATCACATCGTGTACAAAATGGACTTGAATGTCGGAAAGGTGGTTGAAGAGTGGAAGATTGATGTTGTGACACCAGTGACCGAAATCATCCCCGAAGGTGTGTATCACGTCCCTCTTTTGTTTCATATGCTTTCATTGACGTAATTAAATCGCACGATAGCCAAAAACAGTTCCATGACACCTAGCCGGACACTTGTGGGAATCAACAACAACTCCATCTTCCGTATCGACCCCCGTCTCGCAGACAAGCTCGTCCGCAGCGAAAGCAAATCCTACGTCTCAAATGTTGGCAAATTCCAATGCGCAACAACCACAGGAAGCGGAAAACTAGCGGTCGGAAGTTCTAAAGGAGACATTCGGCTGTACGATAAACTCAGTATGCGCGCCAAAACTCACTTGCCTGGTCTTGGTGACCCGATTCTTGGAATCGATACCACCGAGAGCGGAAAATGGGTGATTGCGACGTGCAAAAATTACTTGCTCCTTGTTGGAACCGAGGCAAATGATGCTGCAAAAGGTGCCGCGTTCAGTGGTTTCAACAAGAGTTTGGGTGCTCAAAAACCCGTCCCGAAGCGGTTGCAGCTGCGGCCTGAGCACGTTGCTTGGATGGGTGGATCCGTTGCATTCACACCGGCCAAGTTTAATACGAGTTTGGGAGGAGATGGGTTCGAGGAAACGTCAATTGTCACTTCAACTGGACCTTTGTGAGTAGTTCATATTTTTTGTTTTACGTGAGCCGTTCACTTGGAACTCATGGTAGCTCTTTCCTTCACAAAAGTGTGATTACGTGGAACTTCAAGAAAGCCAAAATCGGAAAGCTCAACGACTATACCATCAAGCAGTACAGAAGCGATGTTGTTGCTGACAACTTCAAGTTTGGAGAAGGTAAATCAACAGTCAGTCCTTCTCATACATCCAAAAAAACTTAAAACTCCATGTCCTTGTCGCAGATCGCAACATTATTGTGGCACTACCCGAGAATGTGCACATGATTTCCAAATCAACGCTACAGACGCCTGCAAAGATGCTCAAGAGCCGAAGTTCGATTGTCAATTCTCCTTACTAAGTTAGGCACCCTACATTTTTGTTTTACGCATATTTACTGTCGCGTGTGTTTTCTGTTGTCTTCCTATCTATTTTTTGTATTTTCGAAGGAGTTTTTTGCTTGGAAGTGGTGGTTGTGTGTTTGTGTCCGCAGATAAAAAAAATTACCATGTCTGAAGCAAAGGTCCGGCAGCGGCAACGACAGCAGGAAGACGAGCCCGAAAGCGACTACGACCAGGACGAGGAAGAACAGATGAAGGAGAGCGCAGATGATCAAGGACAAGAACAAGAAGAGGAGGAGGATGAAGAAGAAGAGGATGAAGAGGATCAAGCCCTTACGCTCGAAAACAGAAGAAAGTTGAGACGAGAGTATCGCGCAGTGCAGGCAGAGTTGAATGGTGCGTATTTTTGCTTTGGTTTGACCTTGACTGGCTGCATGGCTGACTCAATCACTTACTTAAATTAACTTAGAGAACAAGAGCGAATGGGTCAAGCAGAGTTCCGATGCACTGAGAGAAACACTGAGCAAGACAAACAGACTGTTTGAACAAGGTGCGTTTCCCCAGTTGACCCAAAAGTCATAACTCCATCTTACCAAGTGCAACATCAGTCGAAACATCGCAAGAAGCATACCTCGATTCAAAAGTATTAACGTCCGTTGCGAAACTCAGCGTCATCAAAGTCAACAATATGCGTCTTTCTGGCCGCTCTCTCGATGTCAAAGACTTTCTACACCGCGTCAAACGAAAACTGGATGTGAAACAGATTCAACTTGGCAGACAGGCCGTTGCGGATGAAGAGGATGAGCAGCGGAGAGATTTGGAGTGGAGCCAGTTGGCCGGGTTAGTTGCAACGTGTGGATTCAGGGCACCTTCGTTAGACTTTTTGTATGGGCCGCTGGCGGCGGAACCGAAAGCGAGGAAGGAAGGGAAGCGGAATGTGGCGCGAATTAATAAGGACTCGAGCACATTGTTAAAGCCGCAACAGGTGAGATTTTGCATCTGTTTTGCGAATTGTGTATGTCTCCCCTTGATTTTAACGCAGTTTTTTGCAGCTCCAACAAGACGATATTGAAAAGCAAGAGAACGAGACAGCAAAGAGCGTCCAAACTATTCACAAGATTTTAAAGAAACTCGGGTCCAAAAACTTTTTCGAATTTGCGATAAATCCAGATTCCTTTGGTCAAAGGTACCCCCTGCCGCGTTCTTTTTGTGCCGAAATGCCGCGATGTTTAATTTCCCTGCTATATCTTCTCAACAGTGTCGAAAATATCTTTTACATAAGCTTTTTGGTTCGCGATGGCTCAGTTGCGATCGATATAGATGAAGACGGCCAGCCTATGCTAGGTTCGACTATTGTGCGATGATGTGATCCTATGTGTGAACTGACTCTGCCATTTTTATAGTAAATATGACCAAGGATAATCCAGAAGAGGAGGAGGAGGAGCAGCCAAAGAAGCAACAGAAGCAGCACATTATCGAACTGACGCATGAAATGTACAATGTAAGAGACCCGGTTCAACACTTCAACAGACAGCTGATGCAGTGACCTTTGCCCATAGGACATTGTGTCCACGTTTGGAATGACAGGGAAGCGGAGCATAATCCCGACACGCGCAGCAACGCGAGCGGCACCGGCGGGGTCAAACAAGTGGTACTAACGCGCAGTCACACATACATTAAAACACGGAATAAAGTGTTGTTCTGATTGTGTAATTATTCACGCATGTCATTTTCATTTGAAATCTTTGGGGGAATGCATTTCGCATTGTGGCTTTTGTTCGCGATAACAACAACTTGCTGTAAAATCCAGAACCCGCTCCTGCACTCCAACCATCCCAACCATCCAATGCCTGTCGAAACAACCACCATCGTCGGTGAGTGACTGCCTCTCAACAGTCTGCGGCCCGTTTATGCCGCTTCTCTGCTCGTGTTCTCACTCTTATCTCTTCTTCTCCATCGTCTCTCAGTTCTCGGCGCCTCAGGTAAGACACTGTCTGCACCCATTCTTATCCCGTCTTTGTATCCCTTCTGTGTATCTTTGCGCGTTGGGATCGTGGTCGATCGGGGTTTTTTCAGCTTCAATCGGCGCGTCAACTCGAGCTCGTTGCCAACGACGCTGCTTATGCGAAAACCAGCGCTACAAGCGAATCAAAAATTGCTGCACCTCCCAATGTTGCCATCATGTCTTGGATCAAAAAGACTCATGAAAGACCACCCCCAAAAATAAAACCAGGCGACCTTGCTTTCAAAAAAACGTACCCAGCCCTGTTCGGCCTCTATGCAAACAACTACCTGCCACAGAACGTTCAGATTGTTGGATACGCCCGCAGCGCCATCGCTCTTGCCGACTTCCAATCCCGCGTCAGCTCCAAGATCAAAACCGACCAACCCGAGAAACTCGAAGCATTCTTGAAAGTATGCACGTATGTGAGCGGAAAGTACGATGACGCCAAGTCGTTCCAGCAGCTGCATTACTTTATCGTTGGATTGGAGGAATCGACTGTTGCGAATGCGCCAGAGGGGCCTGGAGTCTTTGCAGAGGCGAAAAGGACGAGAGTGTTTTACATGGCTCTGCCACCTAGTGTGTTTATTCCGGCAAGTGCTGGGTTGAGGGAGAATGTGTATGTGGAGGGTGGCAGCAATCGGTTGGTGGTTGAGAAGCCGTTTGGAAAAGATTTGGAGTCCTGCATTCAGCTGGGTAAGGCTCTGGCGGCCAACTGGAAAGAAGAGGAGGTGAGTTATTTCATCCCCATGCTTCCTTCAGTTTCGTTTCTGTGCACCACTCATTATCATTTTCAAACCCCTCTCGATCTGACTTTTCCAGATTTACCGCATTGACCACTACCTTGGAAAAGAGATGGTCAAGTCATTGATGGTTCTCCGCTTTGCGAACGTGTTCTTTGGCGCCATCTGGGACCGCACGCACATCAACAACGTTCAAATCACGTTTAAGGAGAAGTTTGGAACTGATGGTCGCGGTGGATACTTTGACGACTTTGGAATCATTCGTGACGTGAGCACTCAAATACTTTTACTTCTGCTGCCGTGTTTCGATGCCGACCTTTTATCACTCGCCTGATAGATCATGCAAAACCACCTGCTTCAAGTGCTGACAATCATTGCGATGGAGCGACCTGTGTCTCTGGAGGCTGAAGATATCCGAAACGAAAAAGTCAAAGTCCTGCGCGCAATTAAGCCGCTCAAGTTGGATGACACGGTCCTTGGACAATACACGGCGAGCGCCGACAAGAAAGAGCCCGGGTACTTGGACGATCCAACCGTTCCTCACGGTGAGTAAATATCTGGGCCAACGTTCCCCGGATAAATTTTTTATCTAAAAAAACAATCGGACAGGCTCTGTGACGCCAACATACGCTGCTGCTGTATTCCGAGTCAACAATGCACGCTGGGAGGGTGTTCCGTTCATTCTCAAGTGCGGCAAAGGTGATTCTTTTTTTGTCCGTGTTCGGCATTGGATTTGCATACTGATAATGCCCTTTCCGCGAATTTAAGCTCTTGACGAAAGCAAAGTCGATATTCGCATTCAATTTAACAACGTGCCAGGAAACATCTATCCAAACACTGTTCGTAATGAACTTGTTATCCGCTTGCAACCGAAGGAAGCTGTCTACATGAAGGTTCGTTGTCATTAAATAACTGCCGAACCAGAAAGTTAAACTGTTTCGCTCATCTCGTAGTTTGAAAACAAAGAACCTGGCTTGTCGACCGAAACTCACACTACCGAACTAGACTTGAGTTACGAAAAGAGGTACCAGAATGCCAAGATTCCCGACGCGTACGAGTCCTTGATTTTGGCTTGCCTGAAGGGTGATAAATCCAACTTTGTTCGCGATGATGAGGTAACCAGACTTGTTGTTGCTTGACTGTATCTTCTCCTGACCGCATTTAAATTATTTCTGCATTCAACAGCTTGAGGCCGCATGGAAAATCTTTACCCCCCTCTTGCACAAGATTGAAGGAGAGAAAATCCAGCCCGACTTGTACCAGTACGGCAGCCGAGGACCAGCTCGTGCATCCGACTTTGTCAAGAACCTTGGCTTTGTTCGTGACGACGGATACAAGTGGGCTCCGCACAACACTCCCAAAATGTAAATTTCACGCACTTTGCTTTTTGATTTTTACGGAGGGGGTTGCGCGTGATGGGTGTGAGGGGGTCGTTGCTGCTGAGTTCAGTCACGGTTGCTGACGCGAGTGTTTCTTTATAAAAATAGGGAAAGAAAAGCGAATGTTTGAAGAATGCGTTCAAGTGCGCAAGTCTTTCGTTTTGGATATCTTCATTTCACTTTTCAATAAAATATTTACAATTTATCGAACCAATGTCGTGGCAACCACCAACGCCCAACAACCCGTTCAGCAACTTCAACCCCAACGCTCCGCCTGGAATGGGGACCGGGCCAACGCGGCGGAGTAACGCGAGCGGCGGAAGTGCGCAGCACCAACAGAGCCCACAAGCTGCGTATCCTCAGCAAGGAGCACACCAACAGCAAGGAACCCATCATCAACAAGGCCCTCCCAACCAAGGATACCCTCAAATGGGACCTGGACAGCAGCGAAGCCCGAGCAACTTCAACTACGCCCAACAACCGCCAAGCATGGCCACCGGTCCCCAGCGCAGAAGCAACACGGGCTCGATCCCACCTCAGATGCGCACCAATTCAAGCGGAGGATCATCATTTAATGCACATGCCGCTACTGGGAACCAAAATTACGGAAACCCATTCAACCAACAACAACCCCAATTCCAAAACGTCAACGCAGGTTACGGCCAAAGTGGCCCTGGATTCGGTGTAAACCCAAGCATGAATGCGAATCTAAATATGAACGCAAATGCTGGATTCAATTATGGAGGGAGTCAAGTGGGTCAGGGCATGCAACCCGCAGCAGCGTTTAATGCTACTCCGGTTCTGCAACAAGGCGGCTTCGCGGGGCAGCCTCAGCAAGGCTCATTCGCACAGCCTCCGGTATTTGGGCAGCAGCAGTTTGAGGACTTTCAAAAGAGCGCGGCAGGACAGTTGGGGATGCAACTTGGTTCTGTGGCCTTGAAAGAAGGCCAATCTATCGTCAATCAAAATGTAAGCATAGCGCGATTTTCGCCTCATTCGCATATCCGTTAACCCGAGTCTTTTATTTTGCAGTTGGGCAAGATCGTCAACATTCCAAAACTGAAATATTACTTCAACGTTTCAAACTCGTATGTTCTCAACAAGTTGCGCGTTCTTTTATTTTCATTTCGGCAAAAGTCGTGGACGCGGTTGGTTGTGCGAAGCGAGCATAGCGGCCAAATGGAAGGATTCAAGCCACCCCGCGAGGATTTAAATGCGCCCGATTTGTACATTCCGATCATGTCCTTTGTCACATATGTTCTCATGGTTGGCATCATTCTGAATGTCAGGAAGAAGTGAGTTGCTGCTCCGTTTCATTCGAACGCCGCCATGACTGATGACTTGCTTCCAACAACAGGTTTGAACCCGAAGTACTGGGAATGACGTCTTCCACTGCGCTTGTGATTATTGCATTCGAAGTTCTTGTGTTTAAACTGTGCTGTTACCTCCTGAACGTGCTCAGCGATGTTTTATTCCTGGATTTGATTGCATATTGTGGCTACAAGTTTGTTCCGTGCGTGCTCTTTTCTGTTAAGTCTCGCATAGCAATTGTCGATACTGATTTTATTGTTTAACAGGGTTTTGTTTGCGCTGGTTTTGAACCTCTTGTTCCCCATCCCTGCACTGGTTTACCCGGTCCTGGCATACCTGATTATATCATACAGTTTCTTCACAGTTGAGTGCTTTCTGTTTTCGTCCTTCTATAGTTTGTTAAACTCCTCCCCTCCCTCCCTCTCTCAGCTCCGGAGTATGAAGTATCTCGTCTTGCCAGAATCATCCACATCCACTTTGGTGGCGTCGCAGAGGCAGCAAAGGATCTATTTGCTGTTTATCTTTGTGGGAATTCAAGCGTTAACGTCGTTTTCATTGTTTTACATTTGACGGATACATAAAAAAGCAGCAGTCGGTCAAATAAACACGCAAACTGACGAATTTGATGCATTCCCGCACTGTATGTTGATGATGGGACAGACTGGCTGTACGATGTCCACAACTTGGAACGGGCACTAAAGTCTTGGCAAACGGGATGAAGGGTCAGGGTGATGAAGACTGTTCTCTTTCAATGTTTGCAAAGTGGACCCAAGCACACAGTTGCATTGCTTGTTCTCTCGCAGAGGACGCTCTTGAACCAATCCATGGATCCCGTTAAATGCGGCATTGCCAACACACACATGAATTGGTCAGCATCCTTGCTGTCGGCAACAGCTGTATCCGCTCTGGGAAGCAGTCATCATAGGGTGGGTTCCATGTCTTCCATGCGATAAGGGACTCTCCATTACCCAACATCTCACTCCCACACTCCACACTGACAAGAAAAGACATCAAAAAATTTAACCGCCGAAGCAGCATCCACTCAAGTTAAGCGTGTCATCCTTGCGCAGGGAGCCTTGCTAATCTTCTCTGTATCGTTGCAATTTTCATATGTGTCACGCCGCAACCCACAAGGAGTTGGGCGGACGATTTCTGAAGAGTTTTTGGTCGCCTGCGATTTTAGGACTGAAAAATGTTGCGCAGTCAACCTGTGCAATGGCTGGGTTCTCTCCTCGGTCACTCTCTCCAACACTCGGCCTGTATAGAAACACCCAAAGCTGCTGCAAGGATATTCCAATAGTTGATGATCGTTGTTGACTCCTCAGAATATCGCAGATGTTTGCCTGGACCTTCCGCGTCTCCCTGATAATGCAGCAGGCGCGCCTTCTTCCCATTGGATCCTCAGCCCATCTTGTTGTCCACCACCTATACAAGCAGGGTTGAGCCTCAGGGCAGTCTTCATGAAAACGCCTCATCAAAATTGTACCAAGGGAAAAGAAGAAGTAGACAAAAACCTCATCCGCTTGAGAGTGAGATGAATGATGGGAGAGAGAGAGAGATGAGGATGAGTGTAGGATGCCGCGATGGTGTAGGATGCCGGAGAGAGAGAGAGAGAGAGAGAGAGAGAGAGAGAGAGAGAGAGAGAGAGAGAGAGAGAGAGAGAGAGAGATGAGTGTAGGATGCCGTCCTTTGTCGGCCGACTTCAGTTGAATGATTCAACTTACTGGTAATTCATTTTTGTCGGATTCGAAAAATTCCACAATTTTTTTGTGGGCAATTGACGAATGAACCTGGAGAATGCACCTGCAATAAACACAAGAACACAAGAAACGAAACGAAAACCACAGCGCGCGAATGTCCGAAGGACCCCGAGAGCATCAAATATTTGGCCTGTCAAGCTCAGGATTCGGTATCCATGAGAATAAATCCAAACAACAGTCAGCCTGTTGGAGAAGTGCGTGACAGGTGAACTGCTTGATGAAATGCGCAATTGCTTCAACTTCAGTTAAGAAAGGCTGAAGAATTGAATTTGTGCTGCTCATTCATCTCTAGCGGGTTTTTTAGGCTGTGTTTGACGGCAGTACTTCAAACCAAAGTAGATTCAAAATGCGCGTGCAGCAACGAGTTTATCACTGACACGAAGATGCCATCTGTTTTGCGAATTTTGCGACAGCTGTCCGAAAAGTCTCGAAACGCAAAATGCGCGATCACATATGTCAACAGATTGGCCTCCCCAAGTATCAACGCCATTTCAACACCCCCACGCGACGTGGTTTCAACGGTGTCAAGCTCTATCGCTATAAAATTCACCGAGTTCTGTACTTGTCTTTGTGAAATGTACCCATCGCCAAGACTCAAGCAAGGACCTCGGCTGACGCGTCTGAACACTCGATGAACCAGTATATTGCGCAGAAATTCAAAAAAATCAATATTTATGAATAGGGCTCGAGTGCCATTCGCCGTCCGCTTCGGCACCAAATACTGAACATTGGCACCACTCGGAGTTCAGTCATTGCAGGCATTCTTGCGCGGCAGGTCCACCTAATTGAGACTCATTTGTACGACAGCAGACAGGCATTAATCTCTGTAAGGAGTGACAAAAGACGAAAAGGTGGGCCTCACGGGGATTTGAACCCCGGACCTCCTGCACCCAAAGCAGGAATCATACTACTAGACCATAAGGCCGCGAGACTTATTAGAAAATAGGTCGACTCGTGCAACTGACTTCTTGACTATTCAGAGGCTGGACTTGGACTGCTTTCGTGCAGGAGAGAGATAGAGAGTAGTAAATGAGTTGTGGAGAGACTGGAGTTCCTGGTAACTAATCACAAAGTGAAACAGTTGGAAAATGGTATTTTTGGTGTGTTGGAATTGGTTCAAAATAACGAGCGGGTTTCTGAAACGTGGGAAATTTAGTTGATGAGGACTTTTTGCTGCGCATTCTTTGAAGTACGTCAACGTAATCCAGTAGATTACGTAACAAGACTTCTACAATTTGATGTATCTATATTGCAATTTTCTTCAACCACGCTGTAAACAGGGGACTATTTTATTTTGATAGCTGGTCCAGGAGAAGCGCCAGCTGCCTCCAGATATCCAATGCATTTCTTTCTGCTTCGTTCAGGTAGCGTAACAGTCCCAGCTGTCCCAGTCAGTCCTGTACAACATTTTCTTTATTGGTTCATTATTTCAATGCAATGCGAAACTGCAAACATCCTAAAACCATCGTCATGGTCGCATGACTGCCTTTTCTGGAAAACATCTCGACAGTTCTTCAAAAGCCCAATCCTTGAACGCGTCCATCAGCTCATCTGGGATCATGTACATGGTTCCTCCGCCCTTCACAATCACGCAGTCGGAAAATTTATCCTTTAGCTCGGCTTCGAGAAATAGTCGAACACCTCTCTTGACTGCTTTTCGAGAGTCGGCGGGGATAGTTGGAAAGTCTGGCATTATTTCTCGGATGACGCTGAGATTCAAAGTGTGAGAGCTAGAACGGTGGAGAAAAAGAAAGAGAGTAACAAAACGAGGCATACTTGACGTAACGGGTTCCGTTGATATTCTTTGATGAGACGGGTTTCTTTTCGCTGTGCAGATTCGAGCCATTGAGTTTTAACGATGAATCCAAGCTGTCACTCGCGATGGGGTCACGGCCGAGAGGAGATTCCGGCCTGACTTCATTTCGTGCTTTATGATCATTGCTGACAGTGCTTTCAACCTCGTTGGACATTTTTATCGGCGGCGAGACATCTGCAATTGGTTTCTTGCCGGAGGGCTCCTCATCAAAGTGGGAGAGGAATACTTTGTGCATGTGTTCGGGGATCGCAAAGCAGCCACTCGAAAATTTGCTGAAGCCCGTTTCTGGCATGAGGCGAACCTGTGAGTTTTGAAAGACTTTCAGAATACGAAATCAGAACAAAAGTGAAAAACAACACCAACCACTGGAAACTTGTAGTTTCTTTTAAAGGTGGTCAGTTTAAGCCGGCTTGCATTCACAACAACGTGGTTTGGACGCTGGTATCGGATAATGTCAACCCAGGCACGGAAGCGCAGCGTATTGCGAGTTCCGTCTGGTAAGAATTCGGGCGGCTCAGTGGGATATTGCAAGGGTTCTGCCAAGTCATCGTCAAACTTGGGAGGGGACATGCTGACGGGAGTTGATGATTTTGGCGGTGGAGGAAGCTTCAAAACCAAAGGTTTTATCGCGCCTTCGCTGGACGCGGTTCTTGAGCGCGTCACTTCAGGTGTTTTTGTATCGTTGACAACGCTGGGTGTGGTCGCGGTTTTCGTTGTGTGGGCCACCTTTGCGTTCTCAAAAGCTTGTTTGACAGATAAGGGGATACGAGCACACTTGGAGTACATGTGTCTCTCCCAATCTTTTCGCTTTTCAGAGTTGATGATAACGCTGCAATAGTTGCAGTGTACGGTCCGGGTTCGTCCTGAGCCCTGCTTCGTGACATGTTCGTCGATGATAACCGACGGAGTTCCACGGCCCTCAATCAAGGTGTATGCATGGGGTGAGGAGAGCACGCGTTTGGCCGTGTCTGGAGCGGCATCGCAGTTGACAATGTGCTGAATCCATCTGCTTTGATGTCTGCGAGGGATGGGCCCGAGGCAGTAGCGACACTGTACTTCTTCCTCATTGGTGGATGATTTGATGACATGAGTTTTGACGTCGGCGGACACTGCTGGGTCGCTCATGTGGGACAGTGCTAAGGCGGGTTTGCCACCACTGGGACTGATTGATGGCGCCGCTAAAGAAGTGAAGTCATCCTGTTTAAAGCGCTTGGAACTTTTCTTTCCGGTGAGAGCGTGGTCCGGGGTGTCTCGCTTAGTACTGCCACTTTCACTTCCAGCACGAATATTTTGCGCTGAGCCATTAACAGACCCCAACCCGGCCGGTTCACCTGCGCAGACAGATGGTTGCAGTGTTAGAAAAGCATCAACACTTTTTAATAGCGGGTTACAGCATGAGCAGAGGTATTACAGGGGTGTTTTCCTTGACGGCACTTACCCCTGTTCACAACGCCAGCTGCACTTTTGGCGCGGAGGGCCGCCAGCTCCTCCGTCAAGGCCTTGTTTTGATGCTCTAATAGCTCTAATTGCCCAATGCCTGTCTGTCGTGCCTCCAGCCTTTGTTTAAGCAGTAGTGCTTCGCTGGATAAAGCCTCTACTTCTGTTTTTGCTGCGTGTCACTTTTCCTCGGTACGCCGGAAGATCACGTACGCCGCCCTGAGCTTAGCATTGGTTTCAAGCTTATCCTCCAGTGCGGCAATGTACTGAGTGGCAATGTCGTGGACCGCTTTGGTGGGACTGTCCATTTATTTTTTTGCGTGATCTTTTTACTCTGAAAACACAGCCCCGACCCATGCCTTTCATTGGAGTCAGGCAGACGTGTTCAAGAACTTTAACGCTGGCAGAGCCGTTTCTTCCGTAAATATCTCTCAGGCGGGGCTGCTGCGCGAAGGTGCGATGTTTGTTGTGATCGTTGGATTGCCCCTTTCTTCACGCCCTAGAATCATACCCCTTTTTTTTTATTGCAAATGCTGGACCCCTGAAAAATGATCCAAGCGAGCCTCTGAGGAATACTGAAAATAGAAAAGTAAAACCGCTCATTGCTCTTCGCCCGAATAAAATCGAGCATCATATTGCATTCTATACAGCTGTGGTTGCTGTTGCACCTGCATCGGAATAGCTGCGTGAAGTCCAACCATCATTCCATCGTTCGTATAGCCAGTCGGATGCAATGGCTGACTGCTTTGAGAGAAGCTCCGATCTGCTGCTTGAAAGCCTTGCATAGCAATTGTGTTTTGGTAGTCATACTGCTGAACAGAAGGGTGTACACTTCCGACCATGTTCCGTCCGAGTACCGGTGAGTATCCTTGGAACGTGTTCATGAGTGGCGAAACCTGCTGGTAAGGGCTTGGAAGTCTCGCGGTTTCAACAGTGTTGCCAGCGACGCTCCGGGACATCATTGTCCGCTGCTGATGCAAATGATGTTGCTGCTGCAGCATTGAAAACTGGGCTTGTTGTTGTTGCTGTTGTTGCTGTTGCTGCTGCAGAAACTGCTGTCGATGCAAAGCACTGGCTGCAGCAGAGGACTGTGCCACCGCCTGCGCCTGAGCTTGAGCCTGTGCCGCAGCAGCAGCCGCCGCCGCATGCATGTTGACCGACTGTTGCTGGTACGCGTCTGGCCCGTGGCTCAAGAATGTGTCCACGTGAACAGACGGCGCACGCGACGTGTTTGACAGGGTTCGAGACATTGCCGTTGCCGCGCTCGCATGCATTCCTGGCGTTGCCCCTTGAAATATTAATCCAACATCTTGCGAATATGAGTTCGAAGGGATGGGTATTGCTGCGCTCATTGCCCGGAAGGAATTTTTCTCGTATTGTTTGAAGACGACAACGGGAGGGTCTTTGGTATCGGAGACTCCAGATGCATGTGTGCGGCTGTTTGATTGTATAGCTGGCATTTGTAGCATTGCGATGGTTTCCCGTATAAACGTCTCAGATGGTGGTGACGGCGGCGCTTGCGGTTGTTTGAAAGCTTGAGAATCCTTGCCGCTCTTATCATGCATATCAAAAACAGGAGTGACAGCTGTTTCGAAACATACTCTTTTGATCAGCCAAGGCAAATTTTTGGAAGGTATAAAAACGTACCCGCATAGACCTGGGAACCACAAATGACCGTGTCACCACGAAGGTTCTTTAACAGCTCCACCATATCCCTCAATCTAGCTCCTTCATTCGCGAGACCAAGTCCATCCATAAAATCTGAGTTTTCCAATTGAACACGCACAGTTTGCAAGTCGTTTCTCAGCTCTTGTACGGCTCCAGCTCCAAACACAACCAACACCAGCTTCGCTACCATTCGCATCCGCTCTTCAACATCCGCGTGCGACTCTGATTGCTTGAAAAGATTTATAGTAGCTGAAGAAAGCGCGTCACGTAACCAAGTTAAAACTGACGGAGTTGGGCGATAGGCGCCACTTGACGTAATACAAGGCAAAAGAAAGGCGAGATCCAAATCGAAGTCCAGGCTGAATAGCTGCGAGTCCTTTAAAGTGTCGTCGAAAATGCCGCTAATCTCTCGGATCAAGTTTGCATCGGTCGGAGTTGAACCCTGCAAACAAAACCTGTTGAGTGAAACCCAAATCAGGTTCAATTTCACAACATGGGAATGCGCCAGAGTGTTTTGCTCACCTAATGACTGAGCGAGCGAAACGAAAGTACTGCCGAACAGCGTCCAGGCCTGGGCTGTTTTGATTCAAGGACGCCCTCATTGCTGACAATATCCGAGTCGCAACTGATGCTCCAAAATCGCCGCAACCGTCAAAAAGCGAGCAAATGATTTCCAGGCGACCTCTCAAAACATCTGCTCGTCCCATAAATAAATCGCGACCATCGATGCAGCGAAGGGCCTCATCAACTATGGCTTCAACAAGCTCCCGACAAAACTGCGACCCTTGTGTCAGACATAAAATAGATTCCAAAAAAGAATTCGTGACTGCAGAGAGTGTCCGATCTGCTGAAGATCCCCCCGCGCCGAGAATTCGAAATAGAGAAATAACCTTTGGTTTCACAATTTCAAGCTCTTGAGTCCAGTATTGGCAGATAATCCATTCGTTCTCTGAATTGAATGGCCTCGGTGGCATCAGATTCGCGAGTGCTTCGATATATTCAGAGTAGTTGCCGCAATCTTGCTCGCCCGCATTCAGAATCACGTCCAAAGTTTGTGAGAGTTTCTGAGAAAAGCGTGGCAAAACAAAAACCTTTTCCTCTGTGACAGTCACTGCTGCTTCGGTATCAAGCGGCCGTCTTTCCACGATTTTCGCATGGTGGAGGTACGGATCCAGGCTTGGACTATCGAACGTGACCATGGACATCAAATCCTTCAATATTGAAAAACTCAGTTCCGAAAGCCTTGAAAGAGCAACAAATAGCTGGGAGTCTGATGCCGATTGGGCAATTTGCGGAGACGTCCGATGCTCTCCCGCTTTGATACCCAGTTTCGCACAAACGTAAGCACGCACAACCGCTTGACTGAGTGAATAAATAGGTCCCTTTTTCTGTACAGCTTCGCTTCCGGCACATGTTGGCGATAAGCGGCGTTTGGATGATGCCACAAGCACCCCAGCGATATTCACATCATAAACAGTGTTTTTGATTTTGTTTGCAAGATCCAGGCAAGCATGCGCAAGTTTCAGAGCTTCCAAACGTACATACACGGGCAGATGATTGTTTCGAACACAGTTCCTCACGACATGTGATACAATGTTTGGTAAATGAGCACACAAAGTGGGTTTGAAGAGTAATCCGCGCGAGGAGACAAACGCAGTTTGCTGTGTGAAGGCAAGGATAGTTGCGAGTCCGTTGTTGGAGTGAGAGATATGTGACAAAAATAAGACTCGGATAGTCAGGTGGGCGAGCTGGTCCGAGAGTGCGGCTGAAGCCTTTGATGCCGCAATGGATGCAATAGAGTCTGGATGCACTATCGAATGCAGAACTTGAGCAACTGGGTCGGCGTGGTTGATGAACAGCAAATTGTCGAAGAATAAATTGAGCCGCGAATCAGCCACCGAACTCGGACTTGTGGAAAGAAGAGAAAACAGTGCATCCGAACTCTCATTCCCACTCGATAGAACTCGCATCAGAATTCGCTGATAAAGAACGAATGCAATTGATTTCGAAGGGTGCGAGGCTGTTGCGTGGTGCCCAAGTTGTGTCCATGATTCAGACTGGCTAAAGTCAAGCGAGTTTCCCGATCTGAAAAGACACGGCGGAGTCATGCATTCTAGCGACAGAGTCTGCTCAATGGTGTCCGTTTCCCCTTCGGCCATCCCGGTCCTCTTGTCCCTATCCAGCCCGTTCGTCTTCATGCCCGTGCCCTCCTTCGCGATGCGCTTCTCTGCGTCCCTCCCGCTCCTTCCACCAGTCCTCCATGCTGCTAATCCCGTTCTTGTGTCCTTGGTGTCCCTGTCTCCACTGTCCGCCTGCATCAAAAGTGTCTGTTTTTTCCCCTTCAAACTTTGAATTTATTCAAAAACTGGATCTTATGCACGTGTGATTTTATTCACCCGCCGCATCGCTTTTGATGCATCTCAATCATAGCGCCGCTTGTCATCCATTCTTTTGTTGCGCGGGTCTCCTCTGGGTCCGCCGCCTGGCCCACCCCAACCACCACCGCCTCTCCCTTGATCTTCCCATCGGCCCGCACCACCGCCAGCACCACCAGCGCCATCATCGCGATCACGATCCCACTGCCCCCGATCATCCTGCCAGCGCCCGTCCGCTGGACCTCCCCTCTTATCCTGTGAAAATAAAAAATAAGTGACAAGGAGGGTTATTCGAAGCCGGGAAATAAAGAAAGTAGCAAAGCATCTTACATCAAAGTACCGGTCGTCTCGTCCGCCAACTCCACCTGCGCCGCCTCCTCGATCATAAAAACCATCATTCCCACGACCTCCTCCTCCTTGATGTCCACCACGAAATCCACCCTGCGGAGGGGACGCATGGGATGGCCTGGGTCCACCTAAAGGAATACCATCTCCATGATCTGCAAAGCATGACGCGCTCGTCAATTTATGGGTGACCTTGATCTGAACAAAAAATTTAAAACTAACCGGCACCACCTGCACCGTAAAATCCCCTTGAAAAGATGACGGATGATGTTTGCATTTGAGCAAGCGCATAAAGATGGGATCGCAAAAAGGTTGAACTAATACCGATCGCCTTGGTACATTCCACCACCGCCAGGGGGCATTCCACGTCCGCGCATTGGCGGCATCCCTCGCTGTTGTGGTTGTTGTCGAAACATACTTTGCTGCTGGAATCCCTTCAAAAAAATTGGAGAGAAGTCAGCGTTTAAAGTGAGAACAACGCGTCTTTTTGCTTTTCCCTTTTTTGGAATGGAAGGAAATGCGTACCTGATTTTGAAATCCGCCTCCACCTGGAGGACCCACTGTTCCGAAATACCACCGGTGATGAGTCTCCAAGCAAATGGAAAATAAGAAAAGGATGAGTGCGTCTTACTCGGGCCACCAAAGTCATTTGGTTGGAATCTGCCGTCATTCCTCGGTCCTCCCGAATCCATTCGCCTAATACAAGTGGGCAGGTAAAAATGGTGTTCGGAACACAAAAAAATCAGACTTCATCAAACTGCTTACCCCGTGTCCATTCCTGGGGGTTCATCTCCCGCAATCACTTTAACATTTGAGTCATCTAAACCTCGCGGCCGTTTTCCAAACGAATTCAAATCTGCGCCTCCAGGAGGAGGTCCCAACCCACCCGGTGGGGGAATCATGCCTGGCGGTGCACCCATTCCAGCCATCGGAGGCGGGCCCATACCAGGTGGTCCCGAAACGCCCATTCCTGGCGGTGGTGGACCCATTCCTGGGGGTAAAATCTGAGGTGGAGGCATGCCCATACCCATGCCCATTCCCATGGGTCCTCCTCCCATTCCTGGCGGGGGAGCGATGCCACTACCCATCCCTCGTTGCTGTTGCTGCATCATATGCATTTGCATAGGATTGAACTGCTGTTGCTGTGGCATGCGTTGGTATTTTTGCTGCTGCATGCCCATCATGCCCCCAAAAAACTGCTGATCACTACCCATGTCCTCAATGACCTGTTTCCAAAAGAAAGACAATACCGGTTGACGAACGGTCGAATTCTGAAGAGACAATCCAAAAGTTACATGAATCCGTTTCTGCATCAGAGCCTCTTCACGCATGCTTTTTTGCTTGTTGCAGTACGCGCGCCAACTGACTTCGTTGAACCCAAAGTTGAAATAATCTGTGATGTCCGCTCCAGGTTTCCGCCACGGCTTGTCTTCGACTCCATCCAAATCAAGGTCAAACAAATCCTTCCCTTCAATTTGACCGACGAGGTTAATGTCGATTGCTCCAGCTTTGGTGGGCACTCCCGATGCTGCTGCTGTGGCGGCGGCGGCGGTTGTGGAGGATTGCTGTGTGGTCGCGGATGGGTCCGAAGCGCCTTTTTCGGTGACAGAATCGGGTTTGTTCTAGTGCGATAACAGGTGAATAGAGAGAGTAAGGGAAATTTACCCATAGGCTTAATCGAGATTGGTGCGGCTCTGTACATTGCGAGTTGTTGTTAAGTGTTGGGTTGGGGTTCGAGTAGCGGCATCGCACTCACTTGGGTGCCTCTACCGCAGCATCCATGACAATCTCAATGTCCTGAAATCAATGCGCGAGATGTGGGACAGGTCCGTTTTTGGAGATACGGTGAGAGGACGAGTAAACACGGTGCTTTTATTTCGCAGAAGTAAGCGAGCAGTTTCCGCCTCACATCATCAGAGTCCTCCTCGTACTCGCCCTCGTCGGCATCGTTCTCATTGCTTGCGTTGAGGAGATCGTTGTCGTCCATGCCGGTATTTATCGACTTCGCAACTAAATATTTATCGACTTGTAAACATAACCAGCCGAATTCAAAGCTAAAGCATGAGCGGCAGCAACAAGGCGCGCATGCAGGTGCTGCTCACCTCGATGCTCTCGCATTTGAAGGCAACAGAGGGCCAGGTCAAATTCAGCGACGTATCTGCGAAGCTCAACACGGACATTCTCTCGTCAGCCGACTTTATCAAGCTGTGGAAGGACTGCGCAAAGATCTGCTACGACGAAAAGGCGGAAACAATGTGGTACAAGGTAAGCAGAGTGTCTATTTTATACTGGGTGTGGCCGCACCAGGACTCTCGAATGCGCCAACTCCATCCATCACCCGATCATCAACCAACCATCGACGAACCATTGATAATCATTGCTGACTCGCCTCTATATCCCCTTGTTGTCATCAGCATGATTTTGCGATTCGGTCAAAGACGGAGCTGCTGGATTTACTCAAAGCAAATGTCCAGGTGGGCGGTTTGGACGTGAAAGCTGTGAAAGCCGGCTATTCTGGCGTGATTGATGCCATCAAGGTGCCCTTCTCATTTGCTTGTTATTTTTTGTGTGTGGTGGTTGAGGTCCCGAGCTCATCATTTCTCGCAATGCAACTTGAATGCAACTTGAATTGCGCAGGAACTTGAGGCGGAAGGTCAGATTCTCGTGTTACGGACGAAAGATGGAACGCCCAAAACGGTCTATTTCAACAGTTTGCAGGATGGTTTGACAAGAAACCTTGATTTCTTTTCGAAGCGCGCGTCTCATTCACCAACTCATTTCGCTTCATGGTTAAACGCAATGGCTACCAGCTGTTCCCAGGAAATACCCGTCATCAACGGAATTTAAAGCATACTGGGATAAAGTCACTGTTCCAAATGACGATGAAGTGTCAAGAGTTCTTGCACAAGGTTTCGCTTTATTCGCATTCTTGCTTTAATAGCGACCGTCTCTGACCGATTATCTATCCACAAATTTAGCTGGATTATCCGTTACGGAAATGGCTTCCGGGAAACCCACAGCAACGGTAAGTGACAATACCACTTCCATCGTTTTGCTGATGGCTCGTGCGCACTTCAACTGTTGCAGAAAACCAAAACAAAAGGAAAGTCGCGAGGGAGGAAGGCCAAAATCACAAACACGCATTTGGAGGGAGTGGATCTCAGCCTCGCATTCAAATAATAAAAACCAGAAAACATCGCATGGCACGAAATACTCACCCTGCCAGATAGCAAAAATAAAAACGAAGCGGTGTCGCAATATGGGGAAGTGGGCCGCAAGATGGAATGTCGAAGAAGGGTTGAGAACGTTGTCTGTGCAAAGAAATCGTGAAAAGCGTTCACCAAAAAATAAAACCGACCAGAAAGCCATGATGTCCAGGTACGCCTCACTCACCCATACACCACCCCAAACAGCATTTTCTATGCATCGCAGCGTGAAGGACGTCGCGTGTGGAAGAGTGCTCTTCCGCAGAGGATATCATGGCCAAGCATCAGCACCGCACACACCCACACTCACATCCAACACTTCCCACGCATACAAACAGCGCTACCACAACAATCGCACCCGAAGTCCTCTGGGCACAGCGCCCTGACGAGCTGTACATCACAATCAATGCACCCGACGTTGCCAACCCTGAAATCACCCTCACAAAAGACCAGCTCAAGTTTGTCGGCCTTAGCGCAAGCAGTGGAAAGCAGTTTTCTGTGACACTCGACTTCCTTAAGGAAGTGGACCCAGAGGTAACCCTTTGCTGATTTCCGCTTTTTTTTTTGTGTCCATGACAAGGAACTCGAAACCTAAAAAACAAAACCATCGCTTTGCTACATTTTTCAGGCTTCCAGACAGAATCTGAATTCTCGCGCTCTCATTTTTGTCATTGCCAAGAAGGAGAAGGGTGAAGCATACTGGCCACGTTTGCTGAAAGCGTCCGCTGGAAAGCCCCACTTTCTCAAGACTGACTTCAGCAGATGGAAGGACGAAGATGAGGAAGATGAAGTTGATGCCCCTGCTAACGACATGGACATGAGCAACGTGAGCGTTGATTTTCTGCTTCTCGTTTCTTGGCTGCGCGAAACTTAACAAGGGTATTTTATTCTTAATCGTCGTTGACCACAGTTCTCTGGAATGGGCGGCGGCGGTATGCCAGGTATGGGTGGTATGCCAGGTATGGGCGGCATGGGAGGAATGGCAGACATGATGGGAGGCATGGGAGGTATGGGAGGTATGGGAGGTTCGAACAAACTTCCACATCCCACCTCCAATGATTCCTCTATTCAACCACCGCATAACCCTCTGTCTTACAAACGCTGCTTTATGTTCAACTTACAACTTCGATTCACTGACTCATTTTACCCTACCCTCCCATCTCGATCCAATTAGGTATGGGAGGAATGGACATGCAAGCCCTGATGGCGCAGATGGGTGGAGGTGCCGGCGGCATGGACTTTAGCAAGTTTGGTGGAGCCGGGGACGACGCAGCCGACAGTGACGATGGTGAAGACATGCCAGAGCTTGAGGAAGCTCCATCGGCACCTGCCAGCTAAACAACGACTGATCAAATGTGGGGAATGTAATTAATTGGGCTGTCCACTTTGGGATAGCTCCCTTTTTGTTGTGTGAGGGCGAGTAACGGTTGCAGAATAAACTTGCACTGATGAAACAGAGCTTGCATTAAGGCATGGATTGTGTTTTTCAGCTGGAGGGATCCGAACCAAGTTCTGAGTACTCTTGTCATAGTTGGGGCTTACTGGTACAGAAGACTCCCGCTTCATTTTCCGTCAACCGGACAACACCTGATGGCTAATACTTGTCTTGGATTCTTGCCGTGCCAATCAGGTTCATGCTTGGCCCACAATGTCGTTGGTGCTGCGGCTTAAGCAAGCAGATATAATTCCTAATGCCGCAGACCTCACTCCTGCTGTCTACGTATTCATTTCATGTCAGAGTATGGCATGATCTCTAACGCGTCCACAGGAGCAATTGTGGTCAATGGATGCGCACAGATGGGCTGCGCATCCAATGCTGAGTCAAACTGGCACATTTTTCAGTCCCAAAATCGCAGTATTGCAAAAGCGGGAGAGGGTATAAATAGCGACCAAAAACTCTTCAGAAATCGTCCGCCCAACTCCTTGTGGGTTGCGGCGTGACACATATGAAAATTGGAACGATACAGAGAAGATTAGCATGGCTCCCTGTGCAAGGATGACACGCTTAACTTGAGTGGATGCCGCTTCGGCGGTTAAATTTTTGGATGTCTGTCTGTTGATGGGATGTTGTTGGACTTCACCCTTGGTTGACTGTTTACCATAGCGGATACCCACCCGCCGTAACGGCTTATTGTGGGCTCGCTCCGAGCCATGTGTGTGTATGTGTGTGTGTGTGTGTGTGTGTGTGTGTGTGTGTGTGTGTATTTATGTATGTATGTGTGCGTGTGTCATTAACTTCTCTTTTATGGTCCACGTCCATGATTTATTTAAAATCCAACAGAACAGCACATGATCCGACCCCGGCTCTCATCCGCGTGCGCACGCCGCTTCAGCACCAAACCTGATGACCCAAAGCCACTGATGCCGCCCACTCCCCCTCCTCCGCCCGAGAGCAGGAACTTGTCCCTTCTTCAGCGCTTCCAGACAAAGCTGGTGAGAGAAGCTGAAGCAATCGAAGAGATGCGGTGAGAGTTGTTTCTAGTGTGGATGCTTGTTTTGTATTCAGTTGCTCATACATGCTGTGTCACAGAAAAAACCCTACTGCCCCAACAGCGCACCCCGTCTTCAAGTACGAAGCAAAGCTAGACGCACGCATCAAAGAACTCGAACGTGTCGAATTTGAACGTAAGGCCGCCGGACTCAAGACGAAGTTGGGACCCGTTGCCATGCGCATGCGTTCGGGCTTGTCAGGAGTCCTTGATTCGGAAAAGAATGAGCTTGAGAGGCAGGCGCTGTTGAAGGAGTTTGGTGCAAAGGGACAGTTTGACGATTTGAAAGAGATTGCTCGAAAGGGAGACAAGCTGTGGACTGCCAAGGAGGCAATGACTCCGAGCCAGGTGAGTAGTCGAGTTTATAACAGTTGCTTCGTTGATATCCTGATGTGCATTGGACCACCAGACCTCACCGCTGGTCCCAAATATCCCTGGAAAATCCCTGAGCGGGGTTGAAACAGATATCCACACTCTCATCAAAGGCAAAAGAGCATCGCTGGTCACGTTCGCATTCACTGCCATGGGCGAACCACACATCAAATCGTATCTGCAACCCTTCCAAACAGAATTCTCCAATAACCCGGCCGTTGGAATCGTTCAACTCAACGTCGAAGAAGACTGGGCAAAGAAATGGGCTTTGACGTTATTCACGCCTTGGATTCGGCGAAAAGTTCCTGTTCAAATGCATGGCAACTATTTGATTCACACGGGAGACATTTCCTCAGAGAGAAACAGAATTGGGATGGGGAACAGACTGCTTGGGTGGGTGCATTTGGTGGACGCAAGTGGATCCGTGCGTTGGAGTGCGCATGGCCCTGCGAAGGAGGGAGAACTCAAAACTCTGCTTGAAAGTACTCGAAGTCTGCTGTCCTCCTCGTTGCAGTAATAAATGCCGCTCTTTCTCCACGAACAACACGCAATCGATTCACCTCAACACCATGAGCATTAACTAAATATTCAGAAGATGCTGTATTTATACATACACTTTTCAACCCAGCCCTTTCGTCCAATCAAATTTATCAAAAGCGCGTATAAATCCAACCCTTCGTCGCTCCACGTCGTCCAGTTGCGCGCGCCTTGGTTTTCGCCACCGATCGGGACTCAACTCCATCATGCTCGCCAAAACTTCCTGCATGCATATTGGAAATGAACTCAGTTTGGACAAGTGGTAGAAAAAAGAGACATATCAACTCACCCTGCCAAACCAGTCTGGCCACTCCTGGCTATCTTCAATCACGTGCCCACATCCCTTATTTGGTTCAAACCAGACATGAAAGTAAGGCAGATTCTTGACCATCCTGCGTCGAAACCCGTTCTTACTGGTATCAATCATTTTTTTATGCTGCGACCATTCTTCCTCCGATGCCATCATGGCTTCCTTGAAATAAGCAGGCGCGTCCTCAAACTTCCCAAGCGGCACTGGCACACATTCAATCACTGTATGTTTATGCCACTTGAAGTTGACAACCTGCTCCGTAAATATGCATCCATGATCGCGTTCCCAATTCATTTGAATCAGACATTTCATGAAATTGCGGATTTCTGTCCAATCATCGTCGTCGAGTTCGAGTGTTGTGAGTGTGTGTGCGAGAGGAACAATTTGGCAGTGGAATGGGACCATTTCGATGCTTGTGGGGAGGCAGATGTAAGTGCGCGCTCCAGAGGCAATGACGGCTGATTTGGGGACGCCGGTTGATTCTTGAGGGCAGTGAAGACATTTTTCAAGGGCAGCATTGGCTTTTTTGTAATCTGTTTTGAAGAGGAGAGCGTGTCAATCTTTCTGAGAGAGTTGTATTCTTTTCCGCAGTTACCATGAATCGCGTTTTGCCGTTTTGAATAATCCGAGACTTGCGTCTTTTTGGCAAGATCGTCTGCTTTTTCGTCCATGTAGTCCAAGTCTTCTCGATACGTTACATCTCGCGTAATACGGTTCGCAACTTCAAGGTCATAATCTGCGCCAGATTTCATTTTTTCCTGCAGAAGCAGATCGTTGATGGATACTTCCTTTTCTGTTTCACCTGCGTACTTTACGCGCTGACCATCAGAGTCGTGTGTAGCCTGCGCAGTTTCAAAAGTATCATGAGATTCGGAAGGGGTACTACAACTCGTGCGACATACTGATAGGTCCTCGCGCTTTCGTTTCGAATTCCCAGGAGGCAAGCGAACGGCTGCGCCATCTGAGCCAATGTCTTGAAGCTGGCCTCGACTGTCGATTGTAGGAACAATCACAGTTTCATCCTTTGAAGAGGATGAGAAAACAGTCTTGAAATGATGGAATCTGTAAAACAAACCTGCTTCGAATCAGAGTTGTTTGCTGAATGAGCCTCGTATTTTGCCCTTTCCGTTTCAAACTTTTCCACCAAATCCTTGTCTTCTTTGCCCATTAAACTGTTTTTCAAAATGCGAGCATTAAGTTTGTTGAGTTCGTCCATTGTGAGAACGGGTTTGTTTGAATCAAATGCCGCTCGCTGGCTTGACATCACGCCCCCCGTTGCCGCTGAAGGAACAGTTCGAGATGTGCTTGATGCAGCACTTAAGTTGGACCGTGAATGATGTTTGTGGGCACTGCTCCGCTCATCTTTCTTCTTATCGTCGCGTCTCTCCCTGCCAAACTCATCGACATAATCATCCGCGACAACTGGTTTACGGAAACCCGACCCATATTTCTCCACACGCGATGAACCGCCTGGAGCATCTGTCCCCCGCCCCGATTTCTCGATACGCTTTCCGCTCCGCTTGTCAAGAAACTCTCTCTCCTCCAGCAACTGATTCAACTCCTCCAAAGACCCCCATCGCTCCATAGCAAGTTCCTGAATATCGCATGAATCATCAGAAGCTTGTTCCTGCAAGCGCTTTAAGCGCATCATGCGCCAGTTGGATTTCGAGTCGCCGAACACGACTTGTGTTTCCTTCTTGGGGGGTAGAGTTTCGGCGAATGCAGCTGCGGAAGAGGTTGGCGCGGAAAAGTTGGGATCGAAAAAGGATTTGTTGAGTTCGCGTTCTTTGCGGATGTCCTTTTTGGTATTTTTAATAAGTTTTCGAAAACAAGGGAAAAGGATGCGGATGGTATTAGAATGGTTTCCCTTCTGAGACGGCAAACTTACGTCTCTTCGCTTTTGGTCCTCTTCTTTCGCTGCTGCTTTTGCTGAAACTGTGCGCTTGATGGTGAGTCCGATATCGGCAAAGGGATCTGCGGACTCCGGGACGGACATCCAGCCATGAGATGGAGCTGCTGCGGCTACTGGTGGTGGTGGAGGGGGTTCGATGGCAGGTGCCGGTGCTTCCTCCCATTCATCCTCGACAGCCGCGTTCACAGTCGCTTTCGCACGCGGAAATTCGCTTTTGTCGTCGCTGTCGCTGTCGTTGCTCTGCTTCTTTTTCTTCTCCTTCTTGTGCTTCTTGTGCTTCTTGTCCTTCTCTTTGCCCATGATTATTTGTTGAAATATTCTGTGAATTATTCACCTTTATCAAGTGAGCACAACCTGGAATTATTGTGCACAATTAAACTCGTTTAAAAACATGAGCAGCCAGCAAAAGACGCTCAAGGCCATCGACTACACCCGTGGTTTGTGTCTCTTTTACTACAGGGCATGCATGACTGGAAGCTGCATCGGCTGATGGATGCGATCGCGCTGTCTGACCAACCTCCAACAACCAACAGGATCCCTGCGTATCATCAACCAGCTTCTTCTCCCCTTCGAGACTGTCTACGAGAGCGTCAACAATGTCCAGGATGGCTTCGACGTAATTCGCACAATGAAAGTGCGCGGAGGTTCGTTATCGAATGAATTCCCAAGAAGCCAAACAGACAACAATCTGCGAATGCGACACCCAGCATCTTACCCATGGCACTTTAAACGTTGATCACAGCACCCGCCATTGCCATCGTTGCCGCCCTGGCCCTGTGCGTGGAGTTGAATGCAAAACACACGGCAGCTTCTTTCAAATCGGCCGAGGCAGTTGCCAAGTTCATTCATCAGTCACTTGCCCATCTTCGCGAATCGTGAGTGTTGTTCTTGTTGTTGTGAACGGGTTTTGGGGGAGACAGAATCTTGAAAAAATTACACAAGCCGGCCAACAGCTGTCAACTTGTTCGAAGCCGCTGGCCGTCTCGACGTACTCGTCGCAAAGGCGGCCTTAGCTCCAGGCGCAACCGCCGACTCCGTTGCCAACGCGTACCTCCACGAGGCCGAAGCCATGCTTGCGAGAGACGTGTGGGACAACAAGCAAATTGGATCTTTTGGCGCAGATTACATCATCAAATCCCGCAAATCATCGAGCGGCGAGAAGTTGCGTGTGTTGACCCACTGCAATACGGGAAGTTTGGCCACGGCTGGGCATGGAACGGCGTTGGGAATTGTGAGGGATTTGTTTTCGAAAGGGGTCTTGGACCGTTGCTTCTGGTAAAACTTGATGCTTCTGCGGCTAAGTCATGGAGGTTACTGAAGGTTTTATTATCTTAACTAGCACGGAAACCAGACCTTACAATCAAGGAGGGCGTTTGACAGCATATGAATTGGTGTTTGAAGGAATCCCAGGAACCCTCGTAACAGACTCCATGGTCAGCGCTTTGCTCGCGCAAAAAGATATTGCTGCTATTGTTGTTGGTGCCGACCGGTGAGTTTTTCATAGTGATCGCGTTGGTGTCGTCTGATGCACGAAACAATCATTGCCCAGTGTGACTGCGAACGGAGACACCGCCAACAAGATCGGCACATACCAGCTGGCAATCGCTGCCAAGTATCACGGCGTCCCATTCATTGTTGCGGCGCCATCAACTTCCATTGACTTGAACCTGAAATCTGGAGCTGAAATTCCAATTGTAATGCACCACAACCTTTATCCAAGACTCCGTAATATTGACGTGTATTACTTGATCCAAAAAAGGAGCAACGCCCAGGGATTGAGGTTGTTCAGATCCGTGGACAAGTGGTCGAAGACGAAGGCAACTTGAAGGAGCATGACGGCGAGGAAGTGACAACAACGACTGTGCACATTGCTGCAAAGGGAATTGATGTGTGGAACCCATCGTTTGATGTGAGTGCCAAGTAAAAGGGACCATTTAACCTCGAAGCGCGACTCAATACCTTTCCTTCAGGTTACTCCCGCTGAGTTGATCAGCGCAATTGCAACAGAGAAGGGGATGATTGTCAAGGGAGCCAACCAGAAGGAGTTTGACGTGAAGACCTTCCTATCGCAGTGATGCATGCGTTGTTGCGAGTGAGAAAGTGGGAGACGAGCTGAAAATAAAGTCGCTCAAGTGGGCCTTTCTTTCTTTTTTGAAAAAAACCGAAGTAATATTTATCGACTCATGCATCTGCTCCGCATTGTACATCTGGTGCGGCAGACAGTCCACACACAGCAGGCTCGTAGCTACGGTGTGGACCCATCACTTGTGCGGGATCTCAAAATCCCGAGCTTTAAAGAGTTCCGCGGCCAGCTGAAAGAGTCTCGAAAGTCGCCCACAGAGACAAAGCGGAATCGAAACAATACGGCAGTAGTGGATGAACTCATGAGCGGGAAGGACTCTCAATCGCAATCTGGGCTATCATCAAGCCAGGTAAACGACCTGCATCGACTGCTGAGCGACTCTGGAAACCCCGGTTTGCGCATGCAGAAACGTATTGCATCGGGAAGCGCTGGATCTAGGGTAGCATTAAAGGTGGTCGGAGACTTTATTGCTCAGTTTGCGCCTGTCACGAATGGAAGTGCTGCGATGAGATTGCCGAGACCAGTTTCCAATCTCGCAGAAGACAAAGTACGCATCGAAGACGTTACTCGAGTTATTCGCATGAATGCATTACTAGGGAGGACCGAAGAGGCGCAAGCTGCGTTTGATATGATTGCGGAAGAAGGGTTGGAGCCTGACTGCATAGCTGTGAATGCTCTGATGGATGCGTATGCTGCGAAAGGGGACTATAAAGCCACGGCGGGGCTATTCGCGAAATACTTTAACCACGGTACCTCGTCTTTTATTTCGCTTGAATCTGCTGACGTTTTTGGTGTGTTGAAACAGAGGCGTCGAATCTCGGCAGTCAACAAGAAACAAATCGCACAGATACCAACCTTCAACCGGACATTGCTTCTTACAGCATTCTCATAAAAGCGTGTATCAATGCGAAAAATCTGAAGGGCGCATTCGCAGTGTATGAAGGAATGAAGACGAAAGGTAAAGGAAAACAAGCAGAAATCGTTTCCAAACAATCTGACGGTCAGATTTCATCCAGGCGTCAATCCAAACGTTCAGATATTTACATCGCTCATCAAAGGATGCTTGGAAAACAACGATCTTAAACGCGCATGGCGAACATTCGACTTTATGCGCGGAGAAATCTG
The DNA here is from genome assembly GCA_025435555.1 of Chytriomyces cf. hyalinus JEL632. Taxonomy (NCBI): domain Eukaryota; kingdom Fungi; phylum Chytridiomycota; class Chytridiomycetes; order Chytridiales; family Chytriomycetaceae; genus Chytriomyces; species Chytriomyces cf. hyalinus JEL632. Next base: position 56,253 of record JAIWWG010000105.1, on the reverse strand, counting down.
CAGCCCGGATTCAACGTGCTACAGCTTAATGATTCATGCATGTTCCCTCGATATGCAAGCAGAACGAGCATTAGATTTATTTCAAGAAATGCACGACGCGGGCCTTGTCGCGACTGAAGTCACTTACACGGCTCTTTTGAAAGCATTGGGAAGTCGGCCAGATTATCACGAAGAAATGTGGGCGATTGTTGACCAAATGGTGGATGCAGGATGGGAAGTGAATAACGTCGCGTGCAAAGTGTTGATTCGATCTTGTGGCGAGAATGGCAATATTGCGAGATTGCGGTCTATTTGGTAAGATGGACGCTTTGGGCAAGATTGAGTCGAAAACTGACAAACACATTCAATGTGTAAACAGGAATTGGATGATTTACAAAGTTTCTACCGGCGATTCATCAATTCAATTGGATGAAACAATTCATCGAGGTGTGCTGGAGGCCCTAAGTTTCTGCATACGATTACAACGGCGTATCCGGAAGGAGTCTCTGCCTGCGCCACAACTCGAACCTACAAACGAAACAACTGAAGCAGAAACACCTGAAGCAGATCTGGAGAGTCTAGATATGATCGAAACTGCATCCGAAATTGCAATCAGAGAAGAAGCTCAAGCCCTGCGCGAATCCCCCATTTTTGTTGAACCGATCCCCGCGAACCACGCCTTGTCGCATTTGCATCTCGGAAACACGGATAAAACTCCATATGCCATCATTGCCGATGCATCACGAATTTGGGGAGATCTGATTGAAACACGGCCCGAGCTGGTATCAAGTAAGCTTGTGGACGCGTATTTGGGAGTCTTTTGTGCTGTACCGGGAAACATTGTCACTGCTGCCACGGCCATGAAAATCTATGATCAAATGTATGTGTCGGATCCATCCATTGCAAACGCGAGCAAAAATGAAAGCACACCTGGAGAGGGTGCAACAACAACACCGACAACAAAACTCATCAACGTGAACACGAGTCTGTCAAATCCAGTACCCAAAACCGCAAATACCTACAAACTTGCACTCGAACTCGTGACAAAAGATAAAAAGCTGATGGTTGAACGAGGCCCACAAATATGGACGGAATATCTGGCCTGGGATCAACTTCAGGAAACAAAAATGCTTGAAAGTGCTATACATGGAAAGTTAACTGCGGGCGAAAAAGAAGCCAAACGCGTCCGGGAAGGTCGCGGGAAAAACGCGTTGAGGGATGGTTTTGTTTCAATGATCAAAGGGCATGCAAGGTTTGTAGTTATGACATCCGTCTTCTCCTGATAAAGTACTGAAATCGTGGAACACCCCCTGCTCAGGACAAATCAAGTTGAATCTGCATTAGAAGTTTTAGAAGCCTCCACTATATTCCGACAAGACCCCACCTACCTGCCTCCCATCGCATTCACACATATCTCAAACCTTGTAGACCGTGTACGAGATCTCGCGCAGGACGGTGACATGGTCCCAGCCAAGCGTTTGAAAGAGCTATGCCCACCGCCAGTACCACAAAACGCCATGGATGAAGTGAAGCAAATGCTGCAGTCCAAATGGTCGGGCTCAGATAATTGGTGGGGTTGGGAGGCAGTGGGTATTGATGAAAATGTGCGCAGGAAAGTCATTCGCCAGCAAAAGAAGGAAAGTGACAGAGTTAAAATGTATTGGGAAAACAAGAGGCAGCAGCACAAGCGGAAATGATGAAAGGGAAAAATCAAATAATATAAAAAACCAGCATTGGCAATTTAATATTCTCTGTTTCGACCACCAGTGGATGGATACACGTCTACTTCATGTGAAGGCAGACCACTTCACCCGCTTTTCGAAAAGAAACATTTCTGTCAGAGCCAGCAAGCGCGATTCATGAGCGAATATCTTCAGAGGTACTTCAGAGGAAATCGAAAAATACTATCGTTTCGGGGGAAAATGTGGGCCTCACGGGGAATTGAACCCCGGACCTCCTGCACCCAAAGCAGGAATCATACTACTAGACCATAAGGCCGCGAAGTCTGTTACGGAATGGGCTCAGATTCCGGAGAGGTCAAAGAATATCAGATCAGGATAGGCTGCTTTATTGTGATCAGTGGAAGGTCGCTTTTATATTGAGAGTTTGGAATATTGAAGAAATAGATGGAAATAAATGATAAGAGAATTGACACGTAGGAATTGGGGAAGTCAGAAAAAGGGAAGGTTCTGGAATCAAGGTTCTTTACGTCACAAAGTCCCCAGTTTTAGCATTATTTATAACCTTGTTTAAAGATAACTCTTTTCGTCCCAAACCAACGCATTTCAACATGTTGCGACGCCCCCCTTGCCTCTGGCAGAATTCTTCGAGCTTTAATCTCAAGACAATGAAATCTGACAAGTTGAGGGATTGCCGCGAACTTCCGCCAAAATCAAACAGGCAAAAATTACCACTCTCGTCAACAAAACTGTGGTTTGCACTGTTTTTTATTTACGTATTTTTTTTATGCTATACTCTCACAATCAACTCATCCGGAAAGCAACGCGTAAGCTCTTCATACGCCCACTCTTTAAATGCATCCATCAAATCATCGGGAATCATGTACATGGTGCCCCCTCCTTTTACAATTACGTAATCGGCGAATTTGTCCTGCAGCTCAGCTTCCAGAAATAGGCGCACACCTCGTTTGACTGCTTTTCGAGAATCGTCCGGAAGCATTGGGAAGGATGGCATGATTTCGCGGATAACGCTGTGTGATTGATTTGATAGTGGTAGCATGGGGAGTGGCAGAATTGGTGGGGATGGTGGTGATGGTGTAAGTAGTAGTTGTATTATTAGCAGTTGCTAAATGAAATGATAAGTTGAGTGTAACTTGGCGTACCTGATGTATTTTTTCCCTGACCCGCTTCCTCGGTACGCGGCAGCCTTGAATATCGATCCTTCGACAGAGGAATTGCGTCTTAATCCCGAGTTTTCACCATTGAAAGAGTCCCTTTGGGTAAAGACGGTTGACGGGGTGAGTTCTTGTAAATGGCCACGGGGACCTCTTCTCCCATCTCCTTTTGAGGGACGACCCGTTTTGTTGTCGCCGTCAAAGTGATCAAGAAACGCTTGCTGCAGATATTCAGGGACCGCGTAGCATCCGAGCGTGCTTTTGCTGGAGCTCGTCTCTGCGATCAGCCGAACCTAATTCAAAGGTGACGGCGGAATAGCAATAGAGGCAGCATGAATATAAAATGGCATGGTCGAAGCAGTAAAACGTCGGTATAAGTTAGTCTTCACCTCAGGAAACTGATTCATTTTCTTGAAGCTCGTCATTTTCAAACCACTTGCATTCACAATTTTATGTCGCGGTCGCTGGTATCGAATGATATCCATCCATGCCCGAAAACGAAGCGTGTTTGGTGTTCCGTCAGGAAGGTATGGGATAGGCTCCGTTGGAAAATACAAAGGAGAGTGATCGCCGTATGATTGGTCAGCAGTCGTCAGAGAGGGTGAAGAATTTTCCGCGCTTTGTTTCAAGGGGTATGCGTCGTAGTTGTGTGATAGCGGGGTCCAGTTCATCTGAGTCGGTTCTGAGAAGGGAAGGTAGATTTCCCGGACACCTGAGGGAACACTGGGACACTTTGCGAACATGTGCTTCTCCCATTCTCTTTTGGAGTCGGATTTGATGGGAGCTGAGCAATAGTTGCAAGAAACGATTCGATTGCGTCCGATTCCTTTTTTGGTGACATGATCGTCAATAGAAGGGGACAACTTCTCAGCACCAACCACGTCAGCACCACCCTCAAGAAATGAATACGCATCGGCTGATGAAAGAGCGTGTCTGACAGCCTCCGGTGTCGATTCGCAGCTGGCAATATGCTGGATCCAGTCGCTTTGATGCGGGCTCGAGAATGGGCTGAGGCAGTAGCGGCACTTCACCTCACCGTCTTCGGATGCGAGAACATGCAACTGTACATCTGCTGATACTGCGGAGTCGCTGGCAAAAGAACTGTTGGAAACGGTGCTCTTGCTGTGTGTGTGAAGAAAGTGTCCGTCCGCATGCATACTCGGTGCCGTTGCTTCGAATAACATAGAATCGTATGGCTGCAATCGCTTGAGGCCTCGCTTGTCAGTGATGGTTTGATCAGCGGTGTCTCGATGGGTGCTACTTGTTTCACTTCCATTATGATGATTTTGTGAGACGAGATTGGTTGATCGTTGGCCTGCAAACAACCACAACAACGTAGCAACACAAGCTCGTGATGAGATGCTGTAGACATAGCAGGACACTAGCTATCAGAGCTGGGGTATTTTGAGATGACTCACCATGCGTGATGAAAGCTGTTGCCCCTCTAGCCCTCAGATCCGCCACTTCCATTTGAAGCTGCTGATTTGCCTCAGACAGGAGTTGGCATTTTGCAATGGCCGAATTGTGTGACTCCAGTTGTGATTTCAACAGTAGCGATTCCTGGGCCAGCGTGTTCACCTCGGCGTTAGCGGCTTCCGTCCGTTGGGTGATGCTCCGAAGATCGGTGTATGCCTCGGCTAGCTTGTCCGCTACATGCATTCTAGCTTCCAGCAGAGCAATGTACTGAACAGCTAGGTCGTTTTTGCAGTTGCTGCCTGCGTCCATTATTCCGCCCTTTTTTTTTATGCCAGCTGGTAAAAATGACACTATCAGAAAAAACAACTCCCCGTTCTCTTGCGTCACAACCTGCGCTGTCATTGCTTCTTCTTCGCACAACGCCGCCCCTATGTGCGTACCGCCGGAGACTTCTGGAGTGTGCGCTGTATCCATCTTTGCGAAGCACCAGTCAAGAATACCCACTTTTATTCAGTTCGTTCCCTGAGAGGCTTTCTATTTCCGTCTTTGCAAAGAGCAAACAGACAGTTGGCATGGCTTTGTACTCGAGTGGGGCCTCTCGCTTAGCGATTGCAGACGTTGAAAACGACGGTAAAAGGCGAGCACCTCTCTGCCCTTCCACAACACGCCGTGTTACAAGACAGGTCCACTTGTTCAGTGCGCAGATTTCATTCTCAAGTGGGATGGATTCCATCGATTCCTTTTTGTTTTGAATGAGGCATGGCAACACACATATGAATTGGTCAGCATCCTTGCTGTCAGCAACAGCTGTATCCGCTCTGGGAAGCAGTCATCAAAGGGTGGGTTCCATGTCTTCCATACGATAAGGGAATCTCCATTACCCAACGACTCACTCCCACACTCCACACTGACAAGAAAAGACATCAAAAAATTTAACCGCCGAAGCGGCATCCACTCAAGTTAAGCGTGTCATCCTTGCACAGGGAGCCATGCTAATCTTCTCTGTATCGTTCCAATTTTCATATGTGTCACGCCGCAACCCACAAGGAGTTGGGCGGACGATTTCTGAAGAGTTTTTGGTCGCTATTTATACCCTCTCCCGCTTTTGCAATACTGCGATTTTGGGACTGAAAAATGTGAAACATGCAAAACTGCGCATTGCAAATCACCTCAGCAGTGGTTGCATCCACTCCCTCCAACGCTCAAACCTGCCTTGAGTAAGCGAGAGATGTATGTGACAGGTAGAAATACCAGGCATCAAGCAACAGAAAGCAACATTTGAATGCTGGCTCGTCCCAAACAAGGCAGAACTTCTCATTCAAAATTGCATGAAAAAGACACCTTTTATTCCACAAACTACTTCGCTTCCGGAATATTAATTTTGCTCACAACCTCACGAGCAGCCAGAGGAATCTTTGTCCCTGGTCCAAAAATGCAGCTCACACCCGCTTGATACAAAAAGTCGTAATCCTGTGCTGGAATTACACCCCCCACAACCACCAACTTGTCTTCTGCACCCACTTTCTTCAACTCAGCAACCAACTGCGGCACAAGAGTCTTGTGTCCAGCAGCCTGCGATGAAATTCCAACAACATGCACATCTGCATCCACAGCCTGTCTGGCCACCTCAGCAGGGGTCTGGAACAATGGCCCAATATCCACATCGAAACCAAGATCAGCGAATCCAGATGCAATCACTTTGGCTCCACGGTCGTGACCGTCTTGACCCATTTTAGCGACAAGGATACGTGGGCGACGACCAGCCTTAGATGCAAACTCGTTCACAACTCTGAGCGTTTCGAGGATTTCGTCCGTGTCTCCGTATTCGGATTTGTATGCTCCACTCACGACACGGATTGTTGGGTTGTGGCGGCCCCAGATTTTCTCGAGGGCGTCAGAGATTTCTCCAACAGTGCAACGAGCTCTTGATGCCTGAGAGATTGGCAAATCTTATGAGCCAGGGCTACGCATATGATTTAAGTGTCAACACTTACATCGATGGCAAGAGCCAGAAGGTTTCCGTCACTGTGTTCCGCGCAATGTGTCAAAGCATCCAAACATTTTTGGGCCACTTTTTCATCACGAGAAGCTTTCAGCGCCTGAATTTTGGCAACCTATGGAGGCAAGTAGAAAAAATATCAATCTTAGTGCTTCCAAAAAATACATCAACTTTAAAGACAGACCTGTTGTTCCCTCACACTCGTGTTATCGATAGCAAGCACGTCAATCTTTTCTTCTTCCTTCAGTCTGTACTTGTTCACTCCCACAATAACCTCTGCAAGCCGATTCAGTACGTGAGGGGAAAATCACAAACAATGAATTGAATTTCGCACCTTTCCCTGAATCAATACGAGCCTGCCTTTTCGCAGCACTTTCTTCAATCTTCAGTTTAGGCATTCCAGAGTCCACAGCTTTCGCCATGCCACCCATTGCCTCCACTTCATCAATAATCTTGAGCGCCGAATCATACAATTCATTCGTAAGAGCTTCCATCATGTAACTTCCGCCCCATGGGTCCGCCACTTTCGGGATAAAGGCCTCTTCTTGCAAAATCAATTGCGTGTTACGTGCGATACGAGCGGAAAATTCGGTGGGAAGACCAATCGCTTCATCCAAAGCGTTTGTGTGGAGAGATTGAGTTCCGCCAAGGGTTGCTGCCATGGCTTCGACCGTGGTACGAATCACGTTGTTGTAAGGGTCCTGATGGAATGATACAAGATTCAGCGGCCGCCGCATGATGACGAAAGTATGCGTGCTTTCACTCACCTGCTCCGTCAAAGACCATCCGGACGTTTGACAATGCGTTCTAAGCAGCAAACTCTTTTGCGACTTTGGAGAAAACTTTTGCTTAATCAAGACGGCCCAGAGACGACGAGCAGCACGCAGCTTTGCGATTTCCATGTAAAAGTTCATTCCGATTCCGAAAAAGAAGGATAACCGAGGCGCAAATTCGTCCACAGTCATTCCTGCCCTCATTCCAGTACGAATATATTCGAGACCGTCAGCAATGGTGAATGCGAGCTCTGTAATTGGTTGCGAATTTGTTGGGACAAGGTCAGATGAGGATTTTCAATTCGCACCTAAGGCGTTGTCGGCTCCAGCTTCTTGAATGTGATAACCAGAAATCGAGATGGAATTGTATTTCGGCATGTTCTGAGATTATGAAGAATGAAGTTATCCTGATTATGAAGCGCAACCATGAAATACTCACCTTGGCGGTGTATTCGAAAATATCACCAATCAACTTCATGGATGGAGCAGGCGGGTAGATGAATGTATTTCGAACCATAAACTCTTTGAGAATATCGTTTTGAACGGTCCCAGCAAGTTCGGATTGTTTGGCTCCCTGCGAGGGAAATCGAGGGTGAGTAATATGCTGTCACTCTGACAAGAAATGAATTTCGCCGAACCTGCTCCTCCGCAGCAACGACGTACATTGCCAAGATTGGCAACACTGCGCCGTTCATTGTCATGGAAACGGACATTTTGTTGAGCGGGATCCCGTCAAACAGCATCTGCAGAGACGCGTGCATTGTCAGTATTGAGTGTACTTTCAAAGTTGCTTCTGATCACCTTCATGTCTTCTACTGTGTCAATCGCCACTCCAGCCATACCAACATCACCAGCCACACGGGGGTGATCAGAATCATAACTGAATCGAAGAAAATTGCATTGAGTCCACTGTAATGCATGTAGATCAAATCCAAAAGCAATTCGCACGTACCCTCTGTGTGTGGCCAGATCAAATGCGACACTGAGACCCTGCTGACCAGCTGCCAAGTTCTTTCTGTAAAACTTGTTTGACTCTTCGACAGTGGAAAATCCAGCATACTGGAGATTGCAGCAAAAAGGGTGGGAGGAATGTCAATGGATGACGTGATACATTCGCTCAAGCTAAACCGCGATCCCAATCCGTTGCGAGGGTTGGTGCGCCACCTTAATCCAAAAAAACGCTTACTTGTCGAATCGTCCACTGGATGCAGGTACACATGGGTATAAGTACACCGCGCTCGCGCAAGAAATGCAAAAATGACGAACCGGTCTGTTTGTGTACATGGAAGCATACGGTCCACGGGTGAATGGAAACTTTCCCGGGATCTCGCCAACATCGCCGGCAACTGCACCCGGCAAGTCAGCTTTCGTGTAGAGCGGCTTGACTGGGAATCCCTGTACAGGAGAAGCAGGGATTGTGGTTGAGTGAGTGTTGCCGGGAAGCGAGTGTCGAAGTCCCTATGAATTGTGTATGTCACCTCGGCCGTGTTCCAAGCCAAGGTTGCCTCAGCATCTTTGCCCTTCAGTTCTTTTGTAACAAGCCCCGCCCATTCTGGGTCCAGGGGGACTTTCCATTTGCTTGCGGTTGTTGTGGCTGATGAATTCGACCGTGAGAGAATACGACGCGGCGTCTAAGGAGGGCAAAGTTCAGCGCATGCGTTGACGTGTGCTTCAGTGTTTACAATTGCTGTGCGGGCAGCTCGGAGCATGATCAGCCTTTTTTGGTTTATTTATTGCTCGAATAAAGACATCTTGATAAATAAATAAAGTTGGAACAAAAACGCTTTATTTCGATTCCAGAGAAGGAAGCTGTACAAATAAATCAGAAACTGATGAAATGACACGCGCGTTTTTCCTTTTTTGATTCTACTTGGCGTTGTTCTTGGTGCCGACAGCGTGGCTGTTCTGCACTGCCTGTGTTGTTCTAGTGGTTTAGAGAACGGGAACAAAGGTTAATTTCACTTCAAACCTCGTGCGCAAAGAGTGACTGCGTCCATCCCGCAAGGGCCGCTCCCAAGAAGTCGCCCACCCAGTACACCCAGTTGTTGGAAAAATTGCCCGTTAACACTGCAGGTCCAAACACACGGGCAGGATTGAAGGCACCACCCGAGACAGATCCTCCGATCAAACACAAGAAGCCTGATGGCATCGTTAGGCAAGAAAACAAGGATGTCAGTCACCCCAGCTGCTCTACTCTCATTGTTTTTATGATCACCTAGAGTAAAGCCAATGGCAATGGGAGCGAAACCAGCTTTGGTGTTTCCGGAGGTTGTCTGTATGCGTCAGGGTGAAAATCGTAAGCAGACTGCCGGTACAAAAGTAAAATACAAACATAAATAGTCAGGTTCTTTCCAGCCTCTGAGTCCTTGCTTGCACCAGCCACTTTGACCTTGTTGGAGGTGTCCACTTAAAGAATACTCTTAATTAGACTCATGAAAGTGGGGCGCCCAAGCAACGCGTACCGGTGTCAAACGCAGTCGCGAAGATGACGTAGACAAGAACAAATGTCAGGATGACCTCCATAAAAAATCCATGTACAAGCGGAACACCGGGGTTCAAGTTGACCAACACACTGGACGGGATGTCGCGGTAGGACCCTTGCATCGGGTGTGGGAACACGATCATCAAGAAGGAGCTCGCCAGAATCGCAGCTAGGAGCTGGATTCCAATGAACATGAGTCCTGGGAGCTTAATTAGCGTGGCTACCCTCAATCGTACAGCAGTACTTGCACTCACCCTTCTTCAAACTGACTTTCCCAGTCACAATCGTAGCAAACGTGACAGCTGGGTTGAAGTGGGCCCCGGAAACATCGGCAAATGAGTAGATGAGGGCAACACTACACAGAGCTGTTGAAATGGCGCTGAGAACCAAGTTCTCGGGGTTTTCTTGGCGGCCGTTGTTGACGGCGGTGGCTTCAACAATGAACAAGAACAAGAACGTGACAAGTCCCTCTCCAAATACAGCGCGCAACAGCTGTTTACGCAGCAGTGAGCACTTGACAAGTGTTCAAACGACAGGCACACTTACGACGCGCTTTCGCTCGTCCATCTCCCAAGTAAACTCGTCGTACTCCTTCTTGAGATCAAGGTACCAGTCGTACGGGTTCCAGGAGAAGCGACCGGGTGCATCATCGAACGAGTCGGCAGGTGGCTCCGCCGTAACAACGATTGCGGTCTCCTTCACCGAATCCGATCCAGCAATGATGGGAATATCGTCGTCATTCAGCTGCTTAAAGTCGCTGTGTTGCTTGAAGCTGGATGACATGGCGTTGTTTCGTCTTTTTGGTGTGTTTGTCACTTTTGACAATTCTGAGTTCGATTGGAAGAAACGACATCTTGCATGAGTGCTGACTTTTAAATAAACACGGACTGGGCAAGACGCAATGATAGGCCTGAAGCCTGCATCGGACTACAAGTGGGGCCACGCCATCAACAAGCAGCTGCTTCTGGACGAGACTCTGAAGGATGCCAGCGATCGAAGCCGACATTATATACTCCGAGAACCAACAACAGGCCGTCATGGGCCACCCACCTCAAACCGACAGCGCATTGACTCTGGATTCGTTCTTGCAGCAACTGCTCCGATCCGAATTCCAAAGCCATCAGACGCAAACCATTGTGAAGCTTGAATTCAAAAGCCAGTCCGCATTTGATACATCGCTCGATATAGTCGCACGCTCTGTCGAAAAGACGCAGTTTCCAGTGGGACTCTGGATTAATGCTGACGTTGTGCGTGGGCCAGGCGGTGGTGCATCTGTGTTTGATGCTGGCGCTTTTGTGGAATTAGCACTGACTCGTACATCGGAAAAGGTTGTTTTATCGCTTGGTTGGACACTTCAGCTGGAATTTATACCCAGGAGATGGTGCAGTCAATGCACGAGGTTGTGTCGGGCCGGTGCGTAGAGGAAGAAGTCGGTGTGCAGTTTGCAGTGAGGGCCACGTCCGTTGTTGATTCCATGCAGGCCCTTGTTCCTCTTCTCAATGCGAGTGAGCAGTTTGAGATGACGCTGTGGTGGAGCGCGTACTGTCTCCGGCCTGAGGAGTTGCAGCGAATGCGGTCACTTCTGCATGCATGGAGGGAGCGTATGTTTTACGATGTATGTATTGAACAGTGAACAGTTGACCATTGAATAACTTGTGTGCCAGAGGGTCTTGGGAACTGCCATTTTTGAACGGGGAAATGAAATGTCCGAAAGAAAAAGACGAGAAAACGAAAAAGCATGTCCACCACATCAGAAGAGAGCGTGGACCAGCTGTCAGCTCGAGTGGCGCTTCTTCTGCACCAGTCAGTACCGTCCAGGGGCGCGCTGGGCGCCGCAACGTGAGTGCAGCATCCACTCGCCATCCTCTCGCATTTAACAGTCATTCTAAACTGAAAATCAAACAGAATCAAGCAATTGTCTGCAGCGGCTCTGCGCGTAAGCCACAATGTGAGAACCTTTGTCCAAGAGGATACCTACGTTGCTAATCTGGCCGTCACCTCAGACGGACTTCAGTGACACTGTGTCGAGCTGGATCCGAAACAACCCAAAACATCCGCATTTGGCTGCTTTCGCCGTCGCGAGTGCTGCTTGCGAATGTGCGTCTCCTTCCTTAAGGCATCTTTACTTACTTATTTACTCATCGACGCATGTGATGAAGATGCCCCCGACGATCTGCTCGAAAGTACACTGGACGAACTTGCATCAATTGTTTTGGACGCATCGACGGCTTTGAAATGCGCCGCCGCTGCCGCGCTTTTGCCGCCCCTGTCAATTTCCGTTTTGCGACAAGATTTGCATGTTGATGTGAAAGTGAAGGTTCGTGCTCTTGAAATCTCTTGGGCATTCCAGAAGGCAACTCATGTCCTTAACTTGTCCGGCGCAGGCATTGGATCTCATAATTGCGCTTCTCAAAAAGAGCGAAAACTGCAAATTGATGGCTTCTGACCCGAACTAGTTTGGCGCCTTTTCGATTTAGTTTTCGATCAAGGTTTCTTGATTCTGAACTTGTTCCGGTTTTCTTCACAGTTCAAACTTCATTATTTACTGGATCCACTGCGGAGGTAAAGAATCATGCGTTTAACAATTTAGCCTTTTCACTGACACTTGCATTTCAGATTCCGCACTTCAGTACCGCCTACTGTACATTATAATCAAGTTAACAACTACCAATCCATTCTTGAGGAATGCTTTCTTACAATCTTAATTTCGATTCATCAGACTTCTCAAAGATTCGCGAGATATTCTCATGGCGCGTTACGAATTACCTAAAGAGATTCTTGATCTTGGAAGCATCGATGTATGCATTCTTTTCGACTAATTCAGAGACCTCTCGCCAAATGTGTTGACACATTTCGCTCATTTACAGTCGTGTCGAGACTTTCTGTTCAAATACAATTGCCGAAATCAAGCTGGGGCTGTCTGGCCCAAAAGCTTCAAATTTTCGTCAATAGCGTACAATGCGGGCGCAGCTATGGAGAGAATTGGCCAGGTATGCGCCATTTACGTTGTGGAACAGAAGGAATATATTAATGACGTCACATTCAGGTGGAGGCATTGAAAACGACCACCTTCTGGATTGATTTCAATGAAAACTCTGTAGGCTTGATTTTCGCTGATGAAGTGAGTGAATTTATCGGTTTGTTTGGCCAGTTTGCGCTTGGCTAACTTTTGTTTCAGGGAGCCCAAGATGTTGTTTTAGAGTACAGAAAAATCAACTCTTTCTCTGTCAACTATACAAGTATCAACAAATTCTTTATCGCGGGGTTCCTTTTTGTCACTTCAAGTCACTGACTGTTCACATTTTCCTCCAGCTTTGACATTAGTTCTCAGCGTTCCATTCGCGGTTTCGAACAGCTTTACTGCTCGAAAAGGCGCAGCACCACATCGCATTGTATTGACTTGGGATTCAAATGTTGTTCGTTCGGCGCGTGCGTTGTTTTCCATTTTTTATCTATTTTCTGAGGCATTTAACAACTGTACACACCACATCAACTCGATAGCGAGTGATATTGAGGAAATCTTCTCAGTTAAAGGAGTGGTACGTTTTTCATTTTTCAGTGGGGCGACAGGATTCCACTTAAAACAATATTTGCAGAAAAACGCGAAACCCCAACGTTACGAGAACCCAGGCTTTTCCATCAGTTCATCTCAAATAAGCCCGTCTAATCGGCCGACGTATGGGGAGTTTTCTCATAATTCTAAAGTTTATTCACAAGGTGCCTTTGGTAGCGTTTTTTCCTTGAACATTCTTTTCATACTCGCTTATGCATTCCACGTGCTGCGAAATTAGAGAATTCCATTTCTCTAAGTCCTCCAAAGGCGGTCACTAGGGAGTCCGCAAACCAGCGTTTTGCTGAGCAAGAAACCCAAGATTCGGACACATTCCCTCCATCTCCATTAACTGAACTCGTCAAACCACCAGCCTCACAGCTCATTGATCCACCATCTAAAAGCCATCAACTTACTCCACCTGAATCGAATCGTCATCAGACTAGTGTTGCGCGACCTGCAAGTCCATCCAAAGTTGTCCAGAAGGTTGAGAACACCGAAAAATCTGTGGGTACTCTTGCTGCTACCAAAGTGGAAAAACGACCGGTTGTTTCAAAGTTGAATGCTACCAAGGCGGATGCGAAAAAAGTTGCCGAACGGCAACTTCCCGTGAACGCTGCTGAGACTTCAAAACCTGAACTGAACGCTGAACCAAAAACGGCACTACCATTACCGAATGTTGCCCATGATCCAAAGCCGTCATCCACAGATGTACCGAAGGGGAAGCCAGCGAAATCTGCCCGCGCAAAGAAAAAACCAGTCGCTCTAAAGCCACCAAAGAAAGCGAAAATTGCAAAAGCCAAAGATTTGGAGGAGACTCAAGCGGAAAGTGTGCCTGAACCTGAACCTGAACCTTCAGTCCGATTCACTCGATCGAGGTCGATGCGTAGTTCCACAGCGGCCTCTGTGACCGGTCCTCCTGATTCGCCATTAACCGAGTGCGACCGAAGATCAAACAATTCGGTGTCAAGCGTCGTTAACAAACCGGAAAGTCAATCCAAGCGCGGGAAGACGACTACATCAACAAGCAACGATACGGCTGCAGCTTCCAAGTCGAAGCGAACTTCCGTATGCTATGGAGATCTCTACAGTGATGATGATTTCGAAAACGCTGATGCTGTGGCCGGCGACAAAGCACCATCAAGCAAAGAACCTGTTTCACCCCATAATACCAGCCTGCCTACACCCATAGCGCATTTTTCGACTTTCCACAAAAGCGTCGACGTCTCTGCAAAAGCATTAAAGCAATCCGAAGCACTGAATGAAGGATCCACACCGTCCAGAATGCAACCACGGCCGTCGATTCCGCCTCAAACCAAGGACCCTCGAATACCCGCGGACAATTTTGATTCCATCTGGGCTATTCCCGATGAGCCTACGTCCAAAAAATCGCACGAAATTGAAACATCATATCTCAAGTCTTCCTCGAAAAAAACAACTCGATCGCTGACAGAAAACAATCCGATTCGTTCGACACAGAAGGTACATTCAAGCCGGGCCTCAAGGAGCGTCCGAGATTCGCCTGCGTTTTCTTCCGTTTCACATCCTCGACGCAAAACGAAGGACATTGCGTCCCTGTCAGCTGTAAAGAAAGTGCACGCATCAGCGTCCAAAAGAAAGAGAGATTCATCTGCAAAAAAGAAACTTCCTTGGCTGACAGTAAGAGTCAATGTTTTTTGAACGAAAAATGTGCAACTAAGATTGTTATTTCTGAAGGATCTTGACTGTGAAAATAAGTACACATCTAATGAGCAGCCGGAAGTTTCAAAGCGGGTATCCCCGCCAAAAGCCAGTGCTGAAATCGCACCAAAACTGGCAGATCCGGATCCAGTCGAAGGTTTGAATGCTTTTGAAAATGACCATGACGATCCACCGTTTGAAATGGCTCCATTTCCACTGTCTCCCGGAGCCGAAAACGATGAAAGCGGTTCAAACAGCGGAGAATCTGAAAACAAGCTGGGCAAAAGTCGCGTTCTTTCTGAGGATCAAGCGTTCGAAAAGGTCAAATGGTCGAAGGGTAACCACCCAAGTTTCAGAGTCCGCAACACTCACACTCTGTCAAAGCAAAGCCATCTTATTTCTCATGATCAAACGGAGTTCGATATGGACAATAACCATTCAAGTTCCCGAGTCCTCAACACCCCAACATTGTCAAAACACCAGATTCTCGCACCAGACTCATCCAGACAGAAATCTAACTCGAAGAAGGATGTATCTGCGCTCACAGATTCAATTGGTTTGACTGTCGAAAGCGCCAAAAAACGATTTTTCTCTCCCGACGCGCAACCAAAGTTTTCATCTGTCCGGCAATCAAGACCCGATTCTGAAATCTTCACCGCTTCCGAGTTTAAGTGGAACGATATTAGTGAACGACTGGCCGAATCGCCCAGTAAACAGTCTCACAATATGCCTTGCGATCTAGGCTCTCCAATAGCTCCACTCTATAAATTCTCGCGACAGTCAAACATGCCATCGACGTTCATGGAACCCGAAGAAATGAATTCATCCAGCAAAGGAATCAAACGAACTCGAAGCATGAGTTTCTCGGTTGATGAAGACTTGAATGATACGACGATTGTTCAAGAATACGAACATGAAGAAGATTTCGAAGGACAAACTGTGCGGAAACGATCGACAGAGAAAAAGTCCAAAACATCTGGGTAATTTAAGCACAAGAAATGTTGGAGGGGAATACTGTCTCACACTATTCCTTCTGCTTCAGAGGAATAACATATGCATCACAAATGACGCAAGAGGAGATAATATCGGGAAGCCCCATCAAAAAAGCGCTGATGAAACGCCGGTTGGATATGGCCAATGATGATATCGGTTCGAGCGCTTTTAAGTGAACTGTTTCATCAGGTTCTAACTTTAGAAATATGAAAGCAGGTCAAACTCATTCGTTCGCACCAAACAAGCATGCCAGGAATTTCAGCAGCCAAAATGAAACTGCTGATCCTCTGCATGATTTTATGCAACAGTACATGGCCGTTGTTGAATACGTAATAGGCCGTGTTGAATACCCCTATTTTCCTTTAGTTTACACTCAACGGTTTAATATTCCAGAAAATCAAAACGAATTGCAAAGAAGTTGCCGACAAGCGCATTCGGCAGGCAAGGCATCACATGAACTCGATTGAGACGATCGATGCACGGAAGGTGTTACGTGATCGAAGCAAGCTTTTTGAGTCTTTTGCCAGCGAATGCTCGTGGTCTTGGCGACCTTGCAGCATAACTTCGGTTGCCGCCAAGGTGAGGATCTTTGTATCGTTTTTATTTTTTCATGGTCTGACTGAAACGTTCTAGAGTGCGAGCTTGATTCAAGATTTGAGGAGCGAGGGCTTGAATTAGTTCAGCGTGCTGAGTAGTTTTGCGTGTAAATAAAACTGTTGTTCTTGAGACTTGGTTGCGGTATTACACTTGTGGGATGTTATCCAATGCGTATCTTCAGGATGAGTTGCAGTTTGTTTATTACCGACAAAACCAATGTGGCTGTAGAATACGTATTTAAATACAGGATCCTCAGTTCTTGTCATCGACGTTCCTGCGCACCAATTTTAGGTCTTCGCGCACCATTTCCGTCACCAGATCCTGTTGCAGGCAAATTAACGGAGGTTAGTACAATCCCCCCGACAGGCTCAATTCGTTAAACTCACATCAAACGCCACTTTACGTTCCCAACCAAGCTGTTTCTTGGCTTTAGCTGGGTTGCCGAGGAGCAAGTCGACTTCGGTGGGTCGGTAGTATTTCGGATCTGGTACGATGATTTCTTGAGTTCAGTGAGATTTCAAGGTGGGTGTTGCCTTGGTCTCACCGATGCGAACTACAACATTTCCAGTCTCTTTGGCGATGCCAACTTCTTCTTCCGCTTTTCCTTCCCACCTATAACCAAGTCAGTACATGGATGACGGTAGATGCAGGCAGCAAAAAAGCACTCACCGAATAGTCATCCCAACAGTACGAAACGCCTTCTCAATAAACTCGCGTACGGAATGCGTCTCGCCCGTAGCAAGCACAAAATCATCCGGTTGGTCCTGCTGCAACATGAGCCACATCCCCTCAACGTAGTCGCGTGCGTGGCCCCAGTCTCGCTTGGCGTCAATATTGCCGAGGTACAAGCATTTGGAGTGGCCGAGGTGGATGTTAGCCACGGCGCGTGAGATTTTGCGGGTCACGAAAGTTTGGCCTGTTTTTATTCATGAGCATCAGATTCTGAAAAACAACTGCAAAATCAATCATGCAAAAGTCACCTCTTCGCGGGCTTTCATGGTTAAACAGAATCCCATTGCAAGCGTACATGCCGTACGCTTCACGGTAATTGATGATGATCCAGTACGCGTACTGTTTGGCCACGCCGTATGGGCTTCGTGGGTAGAACGGTGTCGTCTCCGATTGCGGCACTTCTTGCACTTTCCCGTACAATTCACTCGTACTGGCTTGGTAGAAGCGGACTTTGTGTTCGAGCCCGCACGTGCGAATTGCGTCGAGGATCCGGAGAGTGCCGACACCGTCGACGTCGGCTGAAAAGATGCAGAGCCTTAAGAATACGCGTTGCTTACATCGCACACAGTCATTTATAAAATTTACCAGTGTATTCAGCCAACTCGAAGGACACCTTGACGTGTGATTGGGCACCCAGGTTGTAAATTTCGTCAGGTTTCACATTGGAAATTATCTTGACAAGGTTCGTGGAATCGGTCAAGTCTCCGTGGTGAAGAATCATTTTTGGGTCTGGTGTTGTGCGTGTAGGAGAGGGAAGCGAATGAGTTGGGTTGCTGAATCGCTCAAGTGCGATTACTCACCGTCGTGCTTGTCCGCGTACAGATGCTCGATGCGGCCCGTGTTGAAGGACGAGGATCGGCGAATGATTCCGTGGACAGTGTATCCTAACCCGAGCAAGAGTGCGGAGTTAATACATGAGCGATGCTGAGAAAAGAGTGCTCTACCTTTCTCGAGAAGAAACTCAGCCAAGTACGAGCCATCCTGCCCCGTGATGCCTGCAGCGCATTCATGCATCAGGATTTATACTCACAAAGACAGTTATATTTAGACTCACCTGTGATAAGCGCGACGCGTTCATTGAATGGCTTTCGACCCTCGACGGCAGTGTCCATCACGAGCGTCTCGGATGACGCGGTGCGCCCATTTGCGGGCATCGAATGGGTTTGGAAAGTCTGCGTGTTCATGCTGGGATAAAAACAGAGTTTTTTTTTCTTGTGTTTTGATGATTGAATTTGTCAAAACAAACGCCCCCTCAAAAACATGTTCATTGAAAAACACCAGAGGCAGAATAGACCAAGAAGCAGACGAAAAAACGCTTAATAAAAAACACTATTTTTTCCCTTTTTTTTACAGTCAGGCGCATGCTCAGGCATCTCCCATGGTCTCGTCCTGGAAAGAAATGTGGGTAAGCGGTGGTGTTTACACAACATTGAAGAATGTACGGACCTGCATGTACTTGTCCATTTCCGCATCTAATTGAGCAGCAAGTTCTTCAGGCGTCTTTTTCGGTCCTTTTCCGGCTGCATCACCTCGACCACCTCGACCACCTCGTCCGGCACCCCGGCTAGACAATGGATTATGTTTTCAACGCTGTTAGGACCGTAGAATCGCTAACGTTATCAAGAAAAAAGGTCCTCGCACCCTCTTCCGGCACCACGGCCACCATCACGGCCCCCATCACGACCTCCGCGCTGCATACCCTGCACAGAGCGAGCCTGTGGAGCGGCAGAGGCCAAGTTTGCAATACTTGAAGCGCTGACAATCAGTTCAATACGCATGGGACGTCCATCAAACTGTCTGCCGTTGAATTCGGCAATTGCACGCTGCGAATCGGCCGAGTTTTTGAAGATGACGGTTGCGTTTCCCGTGGATTTTCCGTTTTGATCAAAGTTGAGAATGACAGTCTTGACTTGGCCTAGAGGAGGTTATGCAATATAGAAGAGAAGGGAAGGAGATTTTTGAGCGTTTTTGTTCATATTTGTTTGCTGAAGTAGCGCAATGCATCCACGGGGCGAAGTCGTCAGGGTGGTAATGATGGAGTGCGTGCGGTTGTATGTGGGCAATGGTGGCAGGGTCTTTTGTGGGGCGGGGTTTTTTTGCGTGGGAATAAAATCCCCTCCAAAATGGCGCGAGCCCCGAACGAACTTGCATTGGATGGAGTCGGAATGCATGGCATAACAAGAATCAACACACACCGATGGTTCCGAACAGCTCTTTCAAGTCCTGCTGGGTAACGGTGAGACTGAGGTTGCCCACATTGAGCTTTGTCTGGTCAAGACGAAGGGGTCCTGGTCCGGCAGCACGGGCAGGGCCAGCAGCATATGGGGCCGCGCGTGCGTGCCCGCTTTGACCACTGCTGCCACGGCCGCGGCCGCCTCTGCGGTTGTTATTGTCTCTGCTGCTGTTTTGGTTGTTGCGCTCTGGGCGGGCGACTCTCGGGAGTCCATCGGGGCCCACTTCGCCGCCTTTGCGGTGTGCCTTGTCGTGTGTGATCTGGAGGTGGCGACAGTGAATTGTTAGTGAATTTGTTTGGCAGTCGGTCTTTCTGTCCCACTCCCAGCAGCACCTTCGGCCCGCTCTCTCAGGCTGGCATATAAAAAGCAAAAGCTACTCACGATATCGTCAAGGGACATGTTGATTGCTGCTGCCGCTGCCATTTGTTGTTTCGAGTCTTGTTTTTTTAAACTTTTTTAAGTTTTATATTTATAGAACGTGTGTGATTTTCACCTCCAAAGGGCAACGCATGCGCCGTTTTTATAATGCTCATAAATAACACTGAATAATACGCGAATACTTCAGATGATCTCTCTCGTCAATGTAGTGATTGATGATTTTGTCAGGACAGAAACAGCGACAAATCCACCGGCGCATCCGTATTAAACTGCTCTCTGGATTGGCATTCAGGAATCGGGAGCTCCAAATGATGCGCTGGTAGAGGTTTACTGAAAAAGTACGGGTCAAGCAATGCCTGAAAACCAAAAAGTGTTAACAAGATCAAATAGTCTCAATTTGAAGACAAACGCACCTCAGAGGCATGAATCCGTTTATCGCTTGGATACACGAGAAACCTTTTTAGCAGTGCGATTGCACTCGGAGATGCGTCAGGGCATATCTTTTCAAACGGAACCGACGTGTGATGCGGGAACTGAATTTTGTTGTAATCTGGCAGGCTATCCATTTCCTGCAGCGAAAAGGAATCAACCACTGTTTGTTATTTCTCGTCGAATTTCTAGAGCCAAGTTTCGAGTTACCGGCCATTGCTCGGATGAAGGGGTTCCGAGGATGCTCAAAACACAATAAAGTTGGTCAATGTCGTTTTGTCCCGGGAATAGAGGCGAATGGTTCAAAAGTTCCCCAAAGATGCATCCAATCGCCCACAGGTCCACACCGAAGTCGTACTTTCTTGCTCCAAACAACAGTTCTGGGGATCGGTACCATCTGAGCTTGACATGATCGATTGTCTCAGAATCTTCCTTTCAATCCCGAGGCACATCCAAGAGATTACCTCGTTGCGACTTGGTGCGAATAGGGCCGGCCGTTTTCCGAAATATTGTGAACGCGACTACCAACAAGAGATTCATCAAAAAACAAAAAGCAGAATCCATCACGCGAAAATGAAGCTTACGCCAGGCCGAAATCAGCAAGCTTCAAAATCCCAGTCGGAGAAATGAGTAAATTCGCAGGCTTCAAATCGCGATGCATAATGTTGAGTTGATGGCAGTATGCGACGCCTTGGAGCACCATGACCATGTAAGCCTTCACTTGCGCTGCTGTGAGAGGGCGGCACGCGTTTCTGAGGACCTGTTACTTCGAGATAAACACGTGCGACATTCAAGCGAGATTGATGCACCTCTGCCAGGTCACTCAGCATGAATTCAAACACGAGCACAAATCCGGCGCCAGAAGGGAAGAATTCGAGAAGTTTGACCACCTTGAACAAGATTCATTTTAAAAACAAGCTTGTCAGAACTGAAGGCAGAGTAAGCTCACGTTGCGGTGCTCGATGGTCTGCAGTGCCTTTATTTCGCGCAAGATTGTTGTTGGGATGCCGTCCTCGATGCGTCTGAGCGGCACCTTCTTGAGGGCCACCGTCGTGCCAGTCTCGACGCACTTGGCCTTGAGAACGACTGTTTTGGGAAGATGGGTCACGGTCAAGGTAAAGATGCGGCAGTTGTTGTTTAAGCGGGTCGCTTACTGCCGTGCGCGCCCTCGCCAATCTTGGTCATGATCTTGTAACGCTCCATTTGGAATTTTATGTGACAAGTGTTTTGCTTGGCTCCAGTCCAAATATTTCATTCTTCTTTTCGCGAGTCCAAGTCCGATGCGGATCAGCGCACCAACTACTGAAAGAGAGGCCTCAAGTGACACTCGTTGCCGCATGCAGGCCAAGCCATGGCTCGCGGGACGAGTCTGTGCCAAGATCATCTTCGGCTGCAGGGACAGTGCGGCAGTGGGTGAGTGACTCTTCAATGGCTCGTCGATAACTAATTATGACCCATGGATAGGCTCGCCTATGGCTTGGGATGGGTCTGCTTATGGTGCCCTCGCCACGACACAGCAGCGAGACGCAGGCTTTCTCAGCCGCTGCAGTGCAGGCTAAATCTGGCCTTGACTTCCTGGCAAAACATAGCAACATGAGCTTGAAGGAACGGCAGGAAGAGGGATTAAGGGAGTTGGATGTATCGCACCCGGTCTCCCAATCAAAACGCCTCGAATATCGCATCCTTGTGACGGGATGGTCTCTACAACAGAGGCCGAGCGAAGACTCCAGGTTTGCTCTGTTTGCAAAGAATTCCCTCAGGCGGCATGTGTCCACTTTCATGGAGTGTGCGTCTTAGATGTCCCCGCCGCTTGTTGGAGTAGATCGCATCTATTCCGTGATGCGTGACCTTGAATCTGCGCAAATTCCAATTACACGGCGATACACTCGTGTCTGCCTGGCATCGCGCGGGATTGTTGAGTGGAGCTCATCCAAAAGACGAGGACTTACCTACAGCCTCCTCAGCTGCCTATTGTATGCGTATCGCTGTGGCCAGAGATGGACACGATCTGTTCCTCCCTCTCTTAAAGTTTTACTCTTCCCGAAAGAGCTTCGTATGCCTTCAAATGCTGTTGCTGCAATGGTGCCATTATCCTGAGAGGCGCCATCTTTTGATCAACGATACCACTTTATCGGACCTTTCTTGATTTTGAAGCATTATCTGCCAATTGCTTTGGCATTGTGATGCTCGCGCTTTGCAGGATTATACCCGTCTGTCTCTTTCAGCCTCACAAAAAACACCATTGAACGTTTACATTCATCTCATTTACGCATGCTGACGAAAGGCGTTGCTGTCCCACTCAACTATTCCGAATGCCGCAAAATCAAAAAACATCATCTTGCAAACCCGCTCAATTTCAAGTGGGACGTTCGATTCCCTACAACTCCCCTTCAGCATACATATTTACAAGATCCATCATCATCAGCACCAGAAACAACATCCCCAACAGAAACTGTGAAAACCGAAGCAAACGTATCCTCGGGACTTGCTGCATACAAATTATTTCAACGCGCTTTGAAATATTACCCGCTCCCATCAATACCCACTGCTCATTCGTTTGATTTCACGCTTCATACGCGGCTTTATAATAACATGATCCGCGCCGCTTCAAAACGTTGCCACACGGACTTAATTTCTATTTCTCTGTCCCAGAATACTGAATACGATATGCATTTGGATGCAAGCTCAATTTCCGCAGTTGCTGGAATGCAGATCCGTCTCCTCTCCTCTCTTCCAGACAACGCAACGCAAACTCCACTGACGGCTCGAATCTTGTCTCACACGACAACCCATCCTCACTTCAAATCAACGCACGCCGCTTACTCAACGGCATATATACCAGCGCCCACGTCGATCGCGAGGTGGAAGTAAAAGTGTATGACGCGATTGTCCGCAGTCTTGTTGGTTCACGACGGTTTGCTGTGGCCATGCATGTTGTGGACGAATTTGAGGGCCGGTTTCGAACGAGTGCTGGGGTAGCGGCTGCAACCAGGCATTCTGCGC
This sequence comes from Chytriomyces cf. hyalinus JEL632, assembly GCA_025435555.1. Classification (NCBI taxonomy): domain Eukaryota; kingdom Fungi; phylum Chytridiomycota; class Chytridiomycetes; order Chytridiales; family Chytriomycetaceae; genus Chytriomyces; species Chytriomyces cf. hyalinus JEL632. Next base: position 33,154 of record JAIWWG010000105.1, on the reverse strand, counting down.
TTGCATCGTATGATGTCGCTGTGAATATTAAACTGACAATGAGGCGCAAATTCTACAACACCGCATGAATCGCAGTTTTTGGATAAACTGCGAAAAACGCTGTTTGATTTTGTGATTGTGAGGGCGGCGGAAGCTGGGAAAGTTAAAATTGTGAATTCGATGGTGAAAAAGTATCAGGCTGCAGAGTTTGATATCGATGCAGTTATCATTCAAGTATTGCATATGCATGGTGTAGATGTTGACGAAATGGTGGGTTTTAGAGATGAACAGCAAGGCGATAACGTGATGAGGGATAGAAGGGCGGACTCAAATTGTTTTGCGTTGATTCCGGAATGAAATCTTGGTTGAGACAACCAAAGACAAGAACTTTACTTCATGCATCACAGTTTTGCACTTGAAAACAAGTGTCAGCAAACCTTGTTGTTTCTATACAACACCAATCTATAAATGGCACGCCACTGCGACTCGCAAACCAAATCCCGCTCCGTTTGAACACCATCAAATGGAATCCCTTCCAACCAAAGCGCAGAGTCATCCAAAACAAGATTCGACGCGTCAACTTCGGGTTTAGCGTACTCTGTTTGAACATCAATCAATTCATCGCCGAGCACTTGAGAAACTTGATGTTGCTTGCCGTGCTGGTCTTTGGATATCTGAGAGGCGCGGAGAGTTGGGATGAATGGATATCGACTGATGTGCGACTTTTCCTGCTCGCGATTTTTGCATTGAGTCCCATCGCATGCACAACGCCATTTGAACTCATCCTCTGCTAAATCAGCATCAAACTGTTTATCCACTTTCGACCACCCACAAACTCCTTCAAAGTCTTGAATACGAGGCACGTCAAACAACCCCGTCCCAACAAGACAATTCCGAATATCCAGCGCCAAATCAAGCCAATCCGACGCAATATACACATCCCCAACACCCGGCGCCAACTTTTTTGCAATGCGCAAGGCAAATGAGGGACTCATGACCCTCTTCTTTTCATTCTTTTTAGAAGCGTTTGCACCACAACTCCAAGGATCCGGAAACAAGAATGACACGCGTTGCAGGTTGGGCAAATTTAAGCGTTCAAAGTCTCGGTTAATGTTTGCATGGACGTAATGAATGTCGCTCATTTGCTCGCTTTGTTGATTCGCGGCTTCGACGATTGGTGCAAAGATTTCGACACCGCAAAAGTTCCAGCGACTCGATTTCCAAGATTGGCAGTGCGATTCACGATGACTCTGTCGCAGCGCGCCAATGTACCGGCCTTTTGCGCAGCCAATGTCGAGCATAAGTGGGAGGTTTGTGTCTGCGTAGAGTGTGGGCCAGTCGGGAAGCTTTTCGGTGGGTGTTTCTGTAATCTTGAATGGATTGAGCATGCGTTTCATGCGATTTTGAATCTTGGTCTTGCGGCCTGTTGATGAGATTGCGGCTTCAGGTGCCGATCTTGGCACTCCAGCCGCTGATGCTGATGTTGCGGTAAGTGAAGAGGGTCTGTGTAGCCCGCACATGTCGTCACCGGCAGTTCTCTTTTTGGTGCAGAAGCGAGCCTGACGACGTTGAAAGTGTTTGCATTGGTCTGGAGCCGGTTGGACGGCTTGCTTGACCAGGAGAGCCGTCTGGCGTTGGTAGAACTGCGTGGCTTCGATTTCTTCCTTCATGGGTTTGATTCCGCTGCGAAGAGCTTGCTGTTCATGGACCCAGTTGGTAATGAGTGTTTGCAGAGATTCGACGGTCTCTGCCATGTTTTATTTCTTGTTTTTCAGTTTTACTTGAACTGTGTCCAGAATGGATGGCTGGTCACGTTGGGTATGGACGCGACGCGCATGGCTCCTGAATGGTCAGACTGAGGGAAGTGGATCTCGTTCACACGGACCTGCAACAAGTACGCGTGGAGCTTGCTGTAATGCATTCCAACGTCGTCGGGCCCGTGGCTGTCGTCGCTTAAACAGAAACGAACGCCCTTTGACTGCATTACCTGTGATGTACTTTGAATAAGAAGAGGGCTCATACGCAATTGTCAATAAAAACAAACCTCAAGAATGCTCTCTTGAGGATACGCGCCAGGAAGCCCCTTTTTCCAAGCACGCGAGTTGATTTCGACAATGCCCCCATACTCAGCAATCACATCCAAATTCCTCCGAATCCTGTCCCACGTCTCTGCACTCAAAGTATGATTCGGTCGGAACATGCAAACTAGATCAAAATGCCCAACAACAGCCGGTTTCAACCGCACCAACAACTCATTCTGTGCGTCAAAGTAATCGCGAAACAAACACTCGGTAGCCGAGATCCCGTTCGATCGTCCAGTCTCGCTTGCAAGTTCAAATGCTTTTGCTTCTGCTTGAGCGTACATGGTTTCGTCAAAGTCGATGGGGATTTGATGCACGTGGTGCACAGATCCCACGATATAGTCCAGATTTAGTTCGCGCACGAGGTCAGCTGCGTGGTCCAGGGAGTCTTTGTGTATTAGCTCGGTCTCCATGCCGACCAGCAATTCGATGCGGCCTTTGAATTCGGCTTGGAGTTGGCGTGCCTGGGTTGATCAAGTTGGTTAGGTTCATGCATGTTGGCAGCAAGGAAGCTCGGATGAACCGAATGTATCATTTTTTCACCTCAACAAGAAACGCCCTGAACTGAGAGTCTGTGTCAATTGGTTGCATTGCCAGGTGGGTCTCTTCCGGATACAGATCCTGTGGGCGTGTGCGAGGCATGTGCTCCGACAGTCCGTAGGTTGAAAATTGTTTGCTGAGGGCAGCTTCGACGACCTGGCGCAGAGTACCCTTGGCATGCTTGCAGTACTGGCCAGAGTGGGAGTGCAACGAGACGGGCATATTTGAGTTTTATGTAAATATTTATTTTAAATAAAAAGAAAATGATTTGAAATCAGAATCCTGCCAAGCTTGTTTGTTTACTGGTATCAACCAATCAACCTCATGCTGTTGGATGCTATTGGGTTGATGGACATCTGCCACTTCATTTGGCGGATTTGGCGGCGCAGATTGAGTTGTTCAGAGAGGCTCGGGTAATTTAGTGTTGGTGTATTTTGATACCAGAAAATCATACCCCCGTCCACACCGACGTGATCCAATCAGCGCGATCAATAACCCCGACGATTGGAGACTCCGCATTACAATCTCGAAGCACTCATTCGACAAACAAGCTCCCGATCTAGAATCTGTGTTCAAACCCAAAACAGGAATCCGCGCTTTGTTCCATCAAATCGCTTCAACAGAGCAAAGTCCGACAAACCTCAATCCATAACGACAACAATGGAACCCTTCAAAGTCCAACAAAGAATGCTATCGCTGACTCAGCCAAGCAAAAACTCAGTGCCGCTCATCGAGTGGCGTAAAGACAAGGCAAGAGTGCACGCATGCGCAAAGAGAGATTGTAGCGTCGAGAGGAACAGCGAGCAGGAATATCTTGGGTGGAGGAAAGGCGTTTTTTTCTGATGGGACTTGGTGCAATGGATTTGTGAATTTGAGGTATTCAGTTGATCAAGGTATGCTTACTAACTTCTTGATTCAGGTTTCAGCCGCAAAACAAGTGGCACAGTCCACTGCAGAGCTATGCGAAGCCGCCAACAATGCCGTGAAAGATAACTGTGAAATGGAGATGGTTTCTGTAAAGGTGCATCAGCTGAGTTGAAACACCCTCTGACCTCGACACACCTCCACAGTACAGGCTAAAGCAGTCGCCACAAGCACCGCGCAACTCATTTCAGCCGCCGCAAACTCTGAATCCACCCCCAATCCCAAATCGGTCTCAAAGCAGCGGGAAAAGCCGTCACGCACGCGACAGACCAACTCGTGAAAGCGGCGCAAAATGCGGGCGTTTCATTCAGCGAATCGGATATTATTTCGGGAACGAATTTGACAGATGTGGGCTCAACTAGTGCGAGGTGATGGAAATGGATGCGCAGGTTTCGATTTTGAAGATGGAGAAGGAGCTTGAGAAAGCGAGAGCGAAACTTGCAGCTGCTCGTAAGTGTAAACATGATGTCAAGAGGCGATGAGTTGATTGACGTTCAAAACAGAGTACGCCAAATCCGAAGTTGACGCGTCGAATCTTGGTTTGGATGACTCTGCGCTTTGGTTGGAAGGGACTCCATTTGACGGTTTTCAACCGGAGCGTGATTGGGTCTGCGAGTCACAGTGGCGTGCCATTTATGGATTGCTGTTGTACGGGAACAGGTGACAGTGAAAGCAAATGGGGTTGCAATCCAGTTGTCTGCCTCTAGGTATAAGTGTAGTCGAGTGCTGGTGCTGGGCAGTGGAGCGGCAAGGATTGTTGGCAGGTGTGATGCACAAAGCAACCAAATTCGGACATTGACAAAACAAATTTCTGTTTTCTGTTTGCTTTGCTTTTTTCTTGACAGAAAACCACGCGTCATGAGTTGGACTGCAAACAAGCATGAGCTCCCTTATCGGCTCTACGTCAGCTGAGACGGCATACAACTACGTCTTGTCGCTCGCTTGTATGCGAGAAAGCGCACACCAGATCGGCTCTACGTCAGCTGAAATGGCAAACAACTACGTCTTGTCGTGTGCTTTCTCACGTCCAACCAGAACGCTAGTGAACATCTCCAACGAAGGTAATATCGCTCGCCTTGTGTTTGCCTGTCTTTTTGAGCTGACCACAAAATTGTTTTGCATGTTGAAACACCTCTCTTCAGGTCCGCCGGTGACATCATGTCGACATACGGTGGTTGGACAACATACAAGCTTGAGCTCCCTTATCGGCTCTACGTCAGCTGAGACGGCATACAACTACGTCTTGTCGCTCGCTTGTATGCGAGAAAGCGCACACCGGATCGGCTCTACGTCAGCTGAAATGGCAACAACTACGTCTTGTCGCGTGCTTTCTCACGTCCAACCAGAAAGCTAGTGAACACGACCAAACAAAGATAAAACTTGCCCCGTTTTGTTTTTGGGTTGAACCAAAGTTTTAACCTACAAAGTGTTCACTCAAAACAGAACGTGTTGGCGTGGGCAATCCATCATGGCTTCGGTTTGATGGATAAAGGTTTTGGATCGCCCACGCTCGCTTTTTATAGTATCTGCGCCCGATCAGTGCTTCGACTCTGTGCGGTGATTGGTGGGTTCGGGTTTAGTAAGCATGGGCTTCGGGTCGACCACATCCCTTGAGGAGGATCCCGTCTGGATGGTTGGATTTACACTGTGGCACCGACTATCAGTTCGTTGGCTGTGGTAATGGGCACTGAGGGATGATGAGAGGATGACGGCTAGACTCGCACTCAGGCGCCGACCCTGACCAGTGAGGGAATCACGGCTGGACGCGGATTCCTCAATGGTCTGCTATGGGTGATGGATAATGACGGAATGACGGCTGGACTCGCAGTCTGGCTCTGACTCTCAATGGGTTAGGCATATTGCAATGGGTACTGAGGGACTGATGGGGATGGCTTGGGTTTCAGATTCCATGATGTTTCGGAACCCTTTTTTTTGGTGGGATATGATTCAGGGCCTCCTCGTGGCTCCCACTGGAAACAAGAGTGAACGCTTTGCTTTACTCTTGGCTGACACTGAATCGACCAAATGCGTCCTTTTCTGAATAAAAAAATATTTTTTAGTTTATTCACGACATCTCGACAAACGACATGGACGCGTCGCTCGTGGACTGCATCGTGGACTTTCTCGAAGTCGGCATCCACACAATCCTGTACGAGCGCAAAATGTATCCAGCGGGTGTGTGGGACTTGACGCTGTTCCAAGGCGAGACTGGGAGTTGACTTATCGACCCTGCTTCTCGACAAGACAGCTGTCTTCACTCGCATGCCAAAGTAATCGCTCTCAGTGTTTCATTCGAGGCATCCAGCGCTCAATGGATACATCAAAGACTTTCTCAGGGCTGTGCGACCAGATTTGATGCAGGTACTTGTATCGCCGATCATTTTTTCGAATGCCAGGGCTCATATCCTCCATCTGCATTGGTTTGCATGTAATTAGGGCTCGCTATCGGAAGTACATGTCGTGATTCTGGATGCGGGAAGCAACCCCGTCGAAAATTCATCGAACGCGACAGCGCTTCTGGATCATCCGAAGGCTCACTCGATCATGTCCTGGCGCGCGAAGACACAAAGGCGATATGGATCTACAAAATCGCTCTCTGCCACGACGTATTTGCATATTTTGTTGATCGTTTGGGACGGCGGTCGCGCGGGAAACCACTGATTCAATGCGCCGCAGCTCCAACATCGATTGGTATGTTCTTGAAACCAAAACTGCGTGGGGGTTGGCACGTTCCGTCACAAAACTCGACCCACATTTATCGAGATTCGAAACGTGTTCACTGAGAAACTTGCGCACATCATTTTCGCAGGCGGCATCAAACTCCTCTAAGAGAATTGCGGGAATGAGTGCGTGCTGGGCGTGACAACGGGTAGTGGAGGATTGACAGAGTCTTTTCAAGACTGCTCACTTATGTCACTGGAGTCGAAACAGCAGAATCAATACCAACTGCCCTTGCCAATTGCATTGAAACATCCAGCAGTGCACATCGACATCCAACAAGTCGCACGCAAGCGAGAATACGAAGATCCGCATAGTCTTCAACTGCTCATATCTACGCAAAGTGATTCAAGACCATTTGAAACTGGATCGAGCGGTTCAAACAACTTGGCAGCGTATCCCGGGGGAATCCTCAGCACTGGACACAACGTCACTGCTGAGAATATGCTTTTGGATACGCGCAGTCCTTCCTCCCCAGAATCCTCCTTCATCCATCCTCTCTATATGAACCTACGTGTTCTTTCAGATCAACTCGGTCAGTGTCTCTCGCATATGGACCATTCTGATGTTTTTGGAATGGTACGGAGGCGCAGTTGAAGACACATCCAATTATGTGATTCTCTTTTGAGGTCAACGGTTTGGTGGTGACTCATGCAAAGCCTTTACCTTTGAATCTGCGTCATATGCACCATCAAACTCAAAGTCAATCCTCCTCGACGGGCAGGCCCAAAGAAATCTGGATCCATTCTTGAGACATGTGCTCTTCTCCCACTGAAAATCGATGAAGGACCCAAAACAACAAAGGTGCATCAACTGTCTCTTTTTTTTAAACATTTGAAACTATGGCAAATAATCCTTTGTAAAATCAATTTAGCCAGGTTGCTGGGTCAACGAAGCTGTACGTATATGAACCCAGATAAAAGGCCACCAGTCACTGGGCTATATTCCGGCCACAATCGTGGACTCTGATTGCTGGGAAGCTCGAAGGCTGGGACGATGAAATGGACGGAGTACTGATTCGCGCTATTCGATCTGAAGGACAGTAACTGTTTGACTCAGAAAACCTCTGAACGAAACAATTTCGGAAGTCTCAGTCTCAGTCACAGTGGGACGAGAAGCACTGGCGGGAGCTGTTCCCGTGCACTGTACCAAAGTTATGATCGTTGAAAGGAACCATCAATCCTTGGAGGGGGAACCACCAGCTTTATTTACACCTCCAACCTATAGAAACAATAAACGTTCTTCCAGTCGTTCGTTTTGTTCATGCTGCCCTTACATCATTGCTCAGAAATGTTTTGCTTCCTGCAGACAAAGTACTCTCCAGTTTCGCCTCTTTCATACAATCCGAGTTTCTCTTGCCATCCGTGTTGTAGAAACAAGGCAGCCACCAAGTCCTTTAAATCGCTGGGAAGGAATTTCTGCCAAGCGAATGGCAGGAACAACTCCAGTTGATGAATCATGGTTTCTCGCACCATATCCAGCACTTTCTCCACAAGTACCTCAGGGCTTTCCGTTCCAACAAACACCTTGAAAATTGACAGTCTCCTGAGCAACTTGCACTTTGATAAAGCGACTACAGCACAGTCTTCCAGATATGTCACATGAAGTGATTCAAGCATTGGCGCCTGATGAAGTTGGAGCAGGAGTTGCACAGGAATGCGAACGTGACACAAGAATTCAAGCACTTGGATAGGAAGCTTTGCCACCCACTTCGCTGTCATGTTACATGTTGCTCGATCGATTTTGCATTGGTTAAGGTAGTTCGCCCCAAAAGAAAGCTTCCTTGCGATCCTTTTGATATCGTGCAATTTGCTGAAGAAGTTGTCGGTGTCGATCAATGATCCACCATTTTTAACCGACACGTCAAGACGCACGGGAAGATATCCCAGCATGGCCTCCATTCCAGCCAAATTATTGACAGCGACGGCTCCGCCGTGCTTGGAAAGAATGCGAGAGAAGGTCCGAAGTGCACGCAAGTGAGTCTGTTTCGATATCAAATCGCCAAAAGGCCGTATGTCCATATGGGGCCAGAGATCAGCAGCTTTCGGCGCATCATCCGTTTCAAGATGACGCGCAATGTTAAACATGGCCTTGGAAATGTACTTGTAGTACCGAACAGCGTGGCACAATTGCAAAATGTCCTCGCCGCTCACAAAACACGCAATTTGGTCCAGGACTTCTGGCGGCATGGATTGAAGCGTAGACCTTGATGGCATGAATACAAGGGCAGTTGTCGAGGGTGCAGTGACGATTGACTTGCACGGGGCCGTTGAGCCTGGCGTGGAGAGGAAGGAGCGACAGACACTCTCGAACGGCGGCATTTGAAGAAGTCTGCGGAGAGAGTTTACTTCATCGAGCATCTGCTTTTGCGCAAGCTCGTGTCTCTGGCAGCATGAACACTTTGTTGTCATTTTTTTTAAGAAAACGGAAAAATTAAGTTGTCCGATTTTAATTCCACGCCTTTGTCCGGACGAGAGACGTATCAAAGAAGGAAAATTAGCACCAATTGATTCAAAAGACTTCATGCACAGTGCTTACAAGAACAAAAGTGAACCTACCTTCAAGGTGCGCAATCCTGTTTGCGACAAATATGTGCCCACCCGAGGGGATAACCAGTTAGAGGAACCAGATTTATTGACACCTCCTGCGTATATAATCCACTGACGAAGACCATCCCTCAAGGTATTAATGGTGTTCGCGCTATCGAGTGTGTGTCGGCCGACAGTCTCTTCCAGTTTTTATTTCTTTTTGTTACGCGACGCGCATGGCCCCTGAATGGCCAGACTGAGGGAAGTGGATCTCGTTCACACCGACCTGCAACAAGTACGCGTGGAGCTTGCTGTAATGCATTCCAACGTCATTGGGGCCGTGGCTGTCGTCGCTTAAACAGAAACGAACTCCGTTTGACTGCATTACCTGTCGTACTTCGAGTAAGAACCGTTCACATCCAATGCCAATAAAACAAACCTCAAGTATGCTCTTTTGAGGATACGCGCCAGGAAACCCCTCTTTTCCACGCACGCGAGCTGTACTCTGCAATCACATCTGCATTCTTCCGAATTCTGTCCCAGGTCCTTGCTTAAATCATGATTCGCGGGCGGTTCGTATTTGTCAATGTTGCCTCGCTCGCTCTCTCATTGAGGATATTGTATGGGCAGTTGTCAATTCCAATACAGGCTTCGCGTCTCCGGCATTGGAGTATTATGGATATTGATGACAAATTCGTTCGCGTATGAACTGATCTGGTTGGCCATGTCAACGTGTACACGCGTAATCTTGCTTCTGCGAATTGGGAAACTGGCCAGTTTCAATGCTGTGTAAATGGAAGGTGTAACAGGAAGCAGAATGTTGTTCTATTCCGGATGGATGCCCAGATCAGCTTTGGCGCCAGCTGTGTTGTTTATGGCTTTGGGGTCACCCGGTTGATATCATGCCCGGCATGTAAGCGGTTTGGACAACATACAAGCTTGAGCTCCCTTATCGGCTCTACGTCATCTGAGACAGCATACAACTATGTCTTGTCGCTCGCTTGTATGCAAGAAAGCGCACACCGGATCGGCTCTACGTCAGCTGAAATGGCAAACAACTACGTCTTATCGCGTGCTTTCTCACGTCCAACCAGAAAGCTAGTGAACACGACCAAACAAAGGTCAAACTTGCCCCGTTTTGTTTTTGGGTTGAACCAAAGTTTTAACCCACAAAGTGTTCACTCAAAACAGAACGTGTTGGCGTGGGCAATCCATCATGGCTTCGGTTTGATGGATAAAGGTTTTGGATCGCCCACGCTCGCTTTTTATAGTATCTGCGGCCGATCAGTGCTTTGACTCTGTGCGGTCATTGGTGGGTTCGGGTTTAGTAAGCATGGGCTTCGGGTCCACATCCCTTGAGCAAGGATCCCGTCTGGATGGTTGGATTTACACTGTGGCACCGACTTTCAGTTTGTTGGCTGTGGTAATGGGCACTGAGGGATGATGAGAGGATGACGGCTGGACTCGCACTCAGGCGCCGACCCTTATGACCAGTGAGGGAATCACGGCTGGACGCGGATTCCTCAATGGTCTGCTATGGGTGATGGATAATGACGGAATGACGGCTGGACTCGCAGTCTGGCTCTGACTCTCAATGGGTTAGGCATATTGCAATGGGTACTGAGGGACTGATGGGGATGGCTTGGGTTTCAGATTCCATGATGTTTCGGAACCCTTTTTTTTGGTGGGATATGATTCAGGGCCTCCTCGTGGCTCCCACTGGAAACAAGAGTGAACGCTTTGCTTTACTCTTGGCTGACACTGAATCGACCAAATGCGTCCTTTTCTGAATAAAAAAATATTTTTTAGTTTATTCACGACATCTCGACAAACGACATGGACGCGTCGCTCGTGGACTGCATCGTGGACTTTCTCGAAGTCGGCATCCACACAATCCTGTACGAGCGCAAAGTGTATCCTGGGGGTGAGGATCCGCACGGCCCGTCCCTTTGCGAGAGGTGCGATATTGACCTCATCCGCTTTTCGCCAAAAACAGCCGTCTTTACTCGCACGCAAAAGTATTCGCTCTCGGTATATCGATCGAGGCATCCAGCGCTGAATGGATACATTAAAGACTTTCTCAGGGCTGTGCGACCAGATTTGATGCAGGTGGTATGACATGGCCGACCATAGGTTTCGAAAACACCACCACCACCGGCGGGACATCTCATATCTTTCCATCTGTATTGGATCATATGCAGGGCTCTCTATCGAAAGTACATGTTGTGATTCTGGACACGGGAAGCAATCCCGTTTAAAAGTTTGTGTTCCGGGTCAGAGACGTGTATGACCATGTAACGCAGCAGTCGAAGCAAAAGTGAGCGTTCTTCTTTCGAAACTGTAAGCAGTGCACATGCCTGAAATGTCAAAATCGCTCGAAATAGTTCCTTCGCAAGCGTTTCGATTGTCGAAGTGGAGAGTTACTTTTATACCCTACTGCAGCGCTTGTGTTTTATCGATGGATCGTTGACAGCGAATCCGCCAGGTCTGATTTTATTTATTATTTTGAAGCGTAAGATGGTCTCAAATTGCTGGCAACGCACGCACGTTCACAGATTGCACATTCAACTTACTGTGCGAGTTGATTGATGGAAAAGAGTTCCCGCGTTCGTACGAGCAGGTTTTGTTAAAAATCGTTTACTCGGGATCGATCATGTCGCTGATGAAAACGAAAATGAATGCAGGATGTGGCATGGGTTCAAGCAGAAAGCAGCATCTCGCATGTGTCGCACAGCAGAGTGTCTCCATTCAAGACGCTGGATGCGGGCGTTGTCAAGCTGGATATGTATGTGGAGGAGTGTTGTACGAAATAAAGAATGTTTGCACATGCGTATGCAGTAGAACAGCTGATGAGTCGTGCGAAATGGAGAATGTTTGGATATTTGCGGGTGTGCAGTTAAATATATTATTGACTGATGACAAAGTTGACCCAAAGCCATTTATTTGTAGTTTGGCGCAAGAAATTTGTGATTGCCCAGTCAGCACAACAAGGAATTTGTTTGTCAGCCATATTTCAACATATTCACCCACATCACATCCATTGCATCCATCCATACATTGCATCCACTCCATCCATCCACTCCATCCATCCATCCATCCATCCACCTCATTCGACAAGACATGATAAAATTGATACATGTTTTATTTGCCTTCTCATTCTTCGTCTTCTTCTTCTTCTTTTTATACAGCTCAAGTCTTTATGAAGTCCCAATTCAGTTGCAACCGCCGTTGCCCCCACCGCTCAATCGATTCATTTCAATCTGCTGTGCCATTTTGCTCTGCTCACTGAGGCTCAGCTGTCCACCATACGCTTCACGTTCTGAATTACCGCTAGAGGTCTGTTTGTATGTTGGCTTCTGACGAGTGTGCGCAAATACCAGGAATATGAGGGAATCAACAAGTCCATGCGCTGGCACTAAGAATAAATGATGCATGAGAATAATTGGATGTTAGAGCTGCATTGATGGAAACAAATTCATCAAATTATATCACTCACTCGTCAAGGCTTGCAATAGATAAAGCCAGTATGGGACAGGACGGCCAAGGGCACCCAAGATTCTGCAGACGGATGCAGGCGCCCAAGTAACTGCAAACCCAATCGTAATCATCACAGCCTTGTACAGCATACGCTTCATTCCCCTCGAAATGGCATCCGAATTGGCCAAATTGGCACTCACTTCACTCGTGGATTTCACCGTATAAAATACGAGGCCGTAAAGAACAATCATGGCAACAAGTTGCACCCACAAGAACATGTAAAACAGGTAGATGCGGTATTCGGCAAACTCGGAGGCGATCCAACATTCTAGGACTGCGTTTCCGATAATGTACCCGCCTTTGGCTTTTTGTACGATAAACAGCATGACTGTGCATAGGGTTCCCATGCCCCATGCGTAAATGTGGTAGTACGCCAGATTCTTGTTTGGATCGACAGTGCCGTCGTTGCGGAGAAGAAGGAAACAGTGGAGCGGGATCAATGCGTTCCATGCTGTGGATGCCATGAACATGAAATGGATCGTGACACCTAGTAGCAGTTGAGCATCAAAATTAATTTGAGAGCGGGGGTGCATTCATTTCATCTCTCACTCACCTTGCACATAGCATGGGATGATGGACTCGGGCACGTTTATGTCATAGCCCGTCAGTGGAGTCGTTCCAAAGGCAAATGCCACCGAAAGAAACAGGTCGCAAAAGACACTCATACAAATGATCAGATTCACAGTAGTCTGCAGCTTAATGTCTCTAAAGAGCGTCACAAAGACAGCCAGACATGCCACGATGGACAGTGAACTGATGATGTGCATGCACGCCTGCAGTGTCGAGTCATGCGTAAAGTCTGGCATTTGTTTGCTTTGTGTCTTGTTTCAGGGGATGTTTGTTTCAAGTACCTTCATTGTCCTTGACCCCACATCTCCCAATCTCCACCTATTAAAAAATACACTCATTTCGCACTGTTTCACCGGCGTCTTATCCGACAACGTTAGCCCTGCAACAAACGGGACATGTCCCAGTGTATGTATGCATGCGAATATATACAATGGATATACAGCATGCATCTTCATTATCATTCTGTGTATATCGATCGTATTGAATCGGCTACGAGGCGAAAGCGATCACTGCTGGCGTCAATTGCTTGTTGTCGATGAGTAGGGAATCTGTGCTGTACAGTCTGGGTATTTGATGCGCGGGCTTTCTTTCGTTTTTTGGTGCATGCGCCGTCATTGCATTCCATGCTTCGATCGATCACATTTGTCATGTCCGAAAATATAATTCATCAAATAAAAAAAAAAATGCAAGACTTTCCAAGACCCGCATCCAAACCGAACGCTCCAACCAGATACAGGGAAACCAGTATGGTGAGACAACGCAAGTCATTCTGTCTTGATTCCAATCCCATCTCATGAATGAGTCAGGCAAGGCAGATTGCCCAACTCGTCACCCAGTTTTCCAACGGGTCTCACTCGCACAATCATACTCGCTGGAATGGAGAATCTGTTGGTTGCGCTCGTGCACTTAAAAAAACCATTGCAAGTGAGTTTTTTAGCCCTTGTTTCGATTCATCCCCGAAAAGAACTGCGTCGCGTGCCGAACCTAAAAAAACACCCGTGATGAACCATGGAGTCCCTGAAACCGATTTTATTTGCAATGTCCATTGAAAAAGCGTACACGTTGCAATCGAAAAACCGCAACGACGCCTTGCCAATCATCTCGTGATTCTATTGATTTTTTCTGTCGGCCCGACTGATCGGCGTTTTGTGGGACTATACGGGCGTGGCGCGCGTTCATGTTGTCAATTTTGGAAAGCATCACTGTAAATGCATCCCATCCCATGCAGTGGGGGTTACATATTTTGAAGGAAATCAGTTTTGGTTTTTACGTCAAGATCATTTATATTCAAAAACAAAAAAGGTATTCAAAAAAAAAAAAAAAAAACAACAACAATTCACAGCACAAGATGAACTCTTCCCCCCCTTCACTTGGATGAATGACGCCCAGATCTACGGATATACCCCGCTTCATATAACTCTTCCTTCAACTCCTCGCTAAACTCTGGAGGAACCGTTTTCCGACCACCTTTCGTCTTTCGGCCGCCGGCTTTGGATTTTTTGTTTGCAGGCTCGCCTGATTCGGATACTGCACTTGAAGATGACGCCGATACATGAGGGATTGTGATTTCAGCAGTTGCGCTTGGAACCATTGCAGAAGGCGTCACCGCCGTGATGGGGGGTATCACCACCATGATGGGGGCATCCCCGCTTTCAACCATTTCTTCTTCGCTTTCATCCAAATTTTCATTGCCCAAATTTGAAAGTGTTGGTGGTGGTGGATCGATATCCATTCGTTCAGAGGTTGTCTTGATTATCTCCTCTGTAACATTCGGTTGTGGATGTTGAAGCTCATTGTCTCGCCTTTGCAGAGGACTGGCTGTCTTTACAATTTTTTCATTTCGAGTTGGACTGGGCAGATCTTGTGCAGAACCCGAACGTTCTTCAGTGCGACCAGAAACTTCCTTCCGAGGAGATTCCTTTCGAGGAGATTCCTTTCGAGGAGATTCCTTTCGAGGAGATTCCTTTCGAGGAGATTCCTTTCGAGGAGATTCCTTTCGAGGAGATTCCTTTCGAGGAGATTCCTTTCGAGGAGATTCCTTTCGAGGAGACTTTGACCGTTCGTAGGGGCTCATTGCACGCCGCTCCTCTTGTTCCACATTAAGCAGCGATATTCCACCCGTGCGAACAGGAACATCAGTATCCTGTTGAGGCGACCGATTATTTTTGCGCATGTCGGTGGTGGCCGTATCGGAACCGAATTCTGGGCTTCTATCCCTTCTCAAAGCAGTTTCTCTTTCTGCTTTTAGTCCGACATCTCGATATGAATCTGGGTCGTTTCTTCGGGGGCTTTGCCTGGCCCGATTTTCGCGGAAACTACCACCACCGCCGCCACGAGGAGGGCTAATGGATCGACTTCGCTGCCTTCTCCAATTATCAGGTCCTCCAATGCTGCTGCTCAACCGATTTCCACCACTACTTCGACCGTCAGTTTGATCCCGTCTAAATGTGTTTCCGGTCCCTCTTCGGTCGAACCAATCCTCTCGATCTACCATTCCACTGCCGCGACCTTCTCGTCTGGGACTCAATTCTCGCTGATTTTTCTGTGAAGCGAAGGAGGTCGGCTGTACTAAAGTTGGCGAAGACTGCCCGCTCCCTCGCCTTCCCTCATTTCGCCGTTGAGGGCTTGCTCCACGAGGCGCACGGTCGGTTCCCACTCGATCCGACGCATCACGATCATACCGGCCTCGATCATTCCTTCCTCCACTGACACGTCGATCAAAACCACCTCGCCCGCGGTCACGATCTCGATCTCGATCTCGGTCCACTCCACGATCATATTCCCTTCCGCCTGCAGGACCGCCTCTTTGACGACTCCTGCTACGATCGCGCGAGTTCCAGCTTCCTCCTACACCTCGTTGGTAATTTTGTTGTTGCCGATGCTGTTGCTGTTGATGCGTGGGGCTTGCGTCTGCTCCTGGATACCGATTACTTCGATACCGCTGGATAGGACTGCGGCTTCGACTTCGACTCTGGCTGCGATGCAGTCGTGCCCTTGCACCTCGATTTCCAGAAAGGTCCAGCAGGCGTGACTCTACTCCGCCCGACCCTCGGCGAGAATCTCGCACCAGGGTGAATTCTGTTGAAAGAATGGGGGCTGTGGGTGGTGGTGGCGGTGGCGCCGGTGGTGGTGCCAGAGCTGGTGAAAGTTTTCGATTCCGCTTGCGATCTTCGTTGCTGGACCAACTTCTGCTCCTTGATCTGCGGCGGTTTCCAGTCCTACTTACGATTCTGGTCAGCGGAGGAGGTGGTGGTAAAGATGTTGATGGGCCTGAGGCGGAGACGTGAGATTGCTCCTTTCTCAAACGTCTCCGAGACGAGCGTGACCGAGAACTGCTGGAACTGCCACTTTTGCTGCTAGAGGTCGCCATGCTTCTTCCTCTCCTCCTCCGCCTGGATGGTTTTCCTCCTGAAAGACTCGAGGAAGTTGAATGCGGTGAGGATGATCTGGAAGAATCTGTTGAGGAGTTGGATGACGATCGAGACGTGCGTCTTCGCCCACGCCGGAGCGTTGAGTCTCCAGATTTAGTACGGGGGCTGCTTTGCCGTGGCTCTGATTTCAGCGGTTCTCGTCGTAATGGAATGGGAGTTGCTTCGAGAATGCGATTTCTCGGGGGCGACGGACTTGGTCTGCGGCGGTCCAATTCAAACGAGGCTTGCCAGTGGGTGTTCATTTGTCGTGTTCTTGACTGTGGGGGAGGCGAGCGGCTACGGCTTCGACTCCTGGAATTCCGTCGGTTACTGGTTTGAGTGCAAATACGTGATGTTTTGGACGAGTCCAGTGGATAGTCAGAAAACCTTGACAGCGGCTTCGGTTCTAACCTGTCCAAAATACTGGTTCCTCTAGATATCTGAGGCGATATCCGCAAGTCGCTTGAGAACCTTGAAGCATTCGAATAGCTGTCAGAACGCAAGTCTCCCCTTGAGATAATACTGGATTGAGGGAAACTTTCCGCCCGAACCAGTACATGAGGAAGCAAATTCATGGCAGATCTTTGCCTTGGAGGAAGGTTTGGGAACACGACTCCCATTGAGCCCGGAGGTGGAGGAGGCGGCGGAGGTGGTGGTGGGGGAGGGGGGAGGTCGG
Source organism: Chytriomyces cf. hyalinus JEL632 (assembly GCA_025435555.1). NCBI lineage: Eukaryota > Fungi > Chytridiomycota > Chytridiomycetes > Chytridiales > Chytriomycetaceae > Chytriomyces > Chytriomyces cf. hyalinus JEL632. The sequence goes on along the minus strand of JAIWWG010000105.1, from coordinate 16,191 downwards.
AGTTGCTGGAAGCCATTGCGTTATTGTACGTTCCAGGTGGTTGAGGTGGATGAAGTTGTGGACGTGGAGATAGATGTTGAGCATGCGGCTGTTGTTGTTGCTGTTGTGCTAAAATATTATCGGCCGCAACTTTTCGCAGGGACGGGGGTGGCTGCGTGGGCTTTGTCTCCACATTCAAACTGGATGAAGAGGATCTCAGGTCTGACATGGAACTTCCAAAACCTGATGCACCGTCATATTCGTCTGCGCCAACTGAAAGTGCAGGCACCGTCTCCGCCATCCGAACGTCGCTTGCAGTCGCAGGAGCTGCAGAGTTAGAGTCAATTGAGCCAGGACGTTGGGGTTGGCCATCTTGAGACTGAGATTGGGGCGGATCTGACATTGCCTGCGAATCTTCAGGCTGAGTTTTGTTGTTGACTGATTGGTCGGGATGTTTTCCTTTACGGCGGAGTTTGCTTTCGTATTCATGCCAGTCGCCTTCTACTTTTGGTAACCTAACATGAACGAGTCACATGAAACAGTCAATAAAGCATCTGTCATCAGTTCCAACATCTTGCTTACTCAGATGGAAGACACGGGAGTGGCTCTTCAAAGAAGTACAGGTGAGCCAATACGTTGTCAGCAGAAGGCCTCCGTGCCGGGTCAAGCTGCAGAAGTTCGTCCAACAGCTCGACACCTTGACCAACGACATGCCTTAAAAAATGGGCCGGCAGTGAGTAACTTACTAAAGAATAGCCGATGGCTCCAGTTAAACAAATTCTTCTCACCGTCGCATAAATTCAGCTAAAGTGCTGACATGGGTTTTTGACGGTCTCATGAAACCCCACCAGGGCAAAGTGGCCACGGTCGGCCAAATGGTTTCGTTCGGTGTTCCACAAAGTTTCCATATTTGATCCAATTGCGATATCTCATCGTTCCCCGGAAATAATGGTTTCTTTAGATACATTTCTGCCATAATGCACCTTTGATAAGAAAAGAAGTCAGCTAGAGGACAAATAAAGACATGATAAAATAACGCGTCGGTTATGTTACCCTGCACTCCACAAGTCAATTTCGGTATTATAAGAAGTGGAGCCCATCAACAACTCTGGAGGTCTGTACCACAGAGTAATCACGCGGTTTGTGTATTCTATCTTTGGTATAGTCATGTACCGTGCCAGACCAAAGTCGGCTAATTTTAAGACCCCATCCTTGTTGAGGAGTAAGTTGGAACCTGAAGGTGCAAAAATAAAAAAATTAAAGACTGGGCCGAGAGTGAAGTAACATGTCAGTCGCACCTTTCATATCCCGATGGATGATGCCCTTTTTGTGGAGATAACTCAGCCCTTCAAACATTTGTTTTGTGAGACACTTGACGTGCTTTTGCTCCCACTGAAGCACAGAATTGTTGAAAACACCCGTCAGGTCATGGTCCATGTACTCCAAGACAAGATGCACGAAGCCTTCATGAGAGGTGGCAGGTAGGCATTAGCGCAAGCAGAGGTATCGCAAACAAGTCTCGAAAAGTACGTAAAACGGCAAAACGCAGGGAAACCACGCACATGAGTTGTGAAACTCTTCGGATATGATTTCGATGAGACGGACGACATTCTCGTGGCGCAGGGAGGTGAGGATTCGGATCTCGCGCACACCAGTGATGGGAAACTATTCGAAAGGAAACACACAGGGATTAGTCGAGTTCCTTTGATGAAATGCTAATCGAGAGTTGCTTACGCCTTCCTTTTCCGATTCGATTCGAACTCGCTTCAGTGCCACAACTTGCTTCGTCTTCTTGTTCACGGCTTTGTACACTTTTCTGCAACAACAAAGCCGGGTTAGAGGACGAGAGGATGAGCATTAAGTAACATAAGCATAGATTGGGTTGGCTGAGTGTGGCGTGTGGATAGGTGGTGAGGGGCGGACGGAGAGAAGCTCGGGAGTGGGAGGGGAAGGAAGCCAAGAGGGTCATTGCAGCAGCCAGCTAAGACCGACTGCGATGGGCTCTCTCATACATCAAGGATTGTTCCGAACACACCACGCACATGCATCAATTCAACAAATGATACAATTTGATTCACAACAGATACATAACACAAACAATCCACCAAAACGCATCAAAGTCACTCTCATACGCAATCTCGCGCAAGAGTCCAGCGGAACAAATCAGGAAGAAAGAAAACCCCTCACTCACCCGTAAGTACCCTCGCCCACCATCGCAGTCTTGTCATAGATGCTCTCCACCGATGTGAACACAGCTGGCCTGAACTGCAATGCTGGCGCTACTTCGACGACCTCCTGACTCTGCGCGACAATCCCCAGATTATCTCGATATGTATTAGTCATCGGGGGCATGCCGGGTATTGTGGGTGGCGGTGGATAGTTGCTGCTGTTGATGACGGATGGGCCGATGTTCCTGATGCTGCTGCCGCCGTAGTTGCCAACCGGTCCATTGCCGTATCGCCTCATCGCTGGTGCCAGGTGCGCTTTTTTCTTCTTTTTCTTTGCATATATTTAAATATATTTACTGACATTAAATTCATATTCAGCTAAATACAGATGACCCGTCCTGAAGAGGTTCGTTTCTTGCGCTCTCGAATAGGCAGCTCTAACACCGAACGCAATAATCCCAGATCAACGCTATCGTCGAGAGCGTGGGACGGTATGTGTGCCAACGGCAGCGAAGTGCAGTTCACTGACTCCCAAACACAGATACGACAGCAACAACCTCCTGACTCTCGAAGCATACGTGCTTTCTCAGCTGTCCGCCAACTCGCCAGACCCAAGCGCCAACCTTGCTGTGCTCAAGCTGTATCAGTTCAATCCCGCTCTCACAAACATTGCAACCGTCACCGCCATTCTCTCCCTCGCATTGGCTTCTCTCCCAGACCCACACTTTAACCTGGCCATATCGCTGATTGCCGCGGATGTCTCTTCGAACAAATACGTGGCCGATCTTATTCGCATTCAGGCATTGCTCGAATCCTGCCGCTTTACTCAGTTTTGGGCGGCGTATGATGCTGGCATCAAAGTTCCAACTTACGATGCCAAAATTAAAGCTGGAGGTGCGCCCGTGTCTATCTCCCAGCAATTTCCCGCTTTCGCGGTAAGTGAATGGCCCATTTTTTCTTCCTTCAACCAACTCCCTTTTCTTCCTTTTGCGCCATCAGACCCAGATCCGAAAGTACATTACCTCAACCCTGGGATACACGTATCAGCAGATTTCTCTCGCTCAATTTAAAGCATATGTTCATCTGGATAAGAAGGAGTTGACTGCTTGGATCAGCCAATCAGGATGCTCTGTCAATTCGGTAATCCAACCTGCGTATTTTTGTCCGAGGTTCGTCATTCTCACACGGGGATTTTCTGAAAGGACGATGCAACCCTGGTCGACTTTCCATCAACACCAGAAAACATTCCAAAGCCTGCCCTCGTTAAGGAAAACATTAAATTTGAGCAGCTCACTAAAATCATTGGTGTCTCCAGAATCAGTGTGTGAAGCAAGTGGGGGAGGCAGTTGTACACGCCAACAGCGCGAATAACTCATGGTTTGGGACTAGTTGCTCTCAATGAAATAAAAGGAAGCGCACTTTATCCGTCAAAATTCATATATTCCAGGTTTGGAGCACGCCATCAATCAATTCAAACAGTGCAATAAATTGGAGGCAAAAATCCCTAGATCCGCGGACATCAGCCTTAAATACGGTTCGCCGATAAACTTGGTCCCAACGCAATCGACATCTTGACATGCTTTTTATTGCTCTCTGGTGGAGAATAGGTAGCGTCTCGGTCTTCTTCGTCTCTTGAAAATCGCCTCTTGTTCATGGCATCGCGCTTGTTCCTTGAAATCGGAGGCGCAATACTGACTTGTTGACTGCTCTGTACGAAAACTACCGGCTGGGTATCTTGTGAAATAAATTCCATTTGATCATGAATTACGGGACTGATTTTGAGGTCGACATCCATTCCTGGTGACTGGGTCTGTGTGTGTTGGATGCGTCGAATATGGAAAATTTGAAGGAATTACCTTCAAAGATGCATACAAACTCGAATTTTCATTCGCATCTTCTCTTGCGACAAACAGCCCCAACGTATCTTGAGATAGAGCTCGAGGGTGACTCGACGGCACTGCTTGAAGACCTGTACAACTCGGCCTGACTTCCACACTCAGCTATCAAGCACGCGTGATGAGGCAACAGAAATCCCGCTTGACACTAGTGTCTTGCCAAGAACCACCTGACTCGCATTCTCCCCGTCGCTGTCATCTTCGCCTTTGACATTTGCGCCATGCCCATTTTCGCATCCTTCCGCCATTCTGCGCGCAAACGCGCGAAGACCAGTTTCACTTAGCTGGCAATGACTTTGGTCGACATCCAGAATGCATACGCATCTGTGCGGCGTTTTCCCAGTTGTGAAGATGTACGAAAATCCGTTCGGCGCTTGTGCCGATCGCGATTTTTTCGAGACAGGTTTTAGGAAACCTTTCGAGACAAGCGCGTCTGTAACTTGTTTTCCGAGCGAAACGGAAACGCCTTCATTGTTCCGAGTGGCAGGGGGTTCATCAACAGTCCGACAGCAAAAGAATGCAGAAACCACGTACCAATGGTTTTGCTGAATGCAACAATGCTTTCAACGCCCCCTGAATTTGCGGCGATTGAAAGACCGCGTCGCATCACAGCTACATTGGCGGCCTCACCCAAATCGAATGAAGAAGGATGAATCTGCCGGTTCCAGCATTTGAAGCACCTGTGACCATCGAACGGAATACGAAAGTCACGACTATTTTCGTACCCGAAGCATGCTGGATGACTGCTCGTGTTGCAGTAATTGCAAACAAGCATATCTGGCTCAACCTGATAGAAAATGACGCGGTGAAAAACCCCCGGTGAATGATCGTCCATATCTCCTTCGAATCGAACGTTAAAGGTACTTACGATTGCTGAGCTGCAAGGGCAATCTATGCGAGCAGCAGTGTGTTGAATCGAGTTTTCGGCTTCAACAGCCGTAGCAGAATAATCGGGAAATTCATATGCCGTCTCTTGTTTTCGTCGCGATGACCTCCGAACAACATTGGACTCGTCTGCACAACTGTCTTTCGGTTCAGTATTGTGAGGATGCTCTGATTTGTCAGTCTCTGCGCGCAGATTATCAGTACAAGCTTTGAGGCCGGAACAAGCGAAAATGAATGCGTGCACCTGGAAAGTTTGTGGCTGTGTTGCTCATTGACTGGTGCAACTGGCGGCTCAACAAATTCATTACACCCGTCAAATTTGAAACTTGAGACAGCTGCGTGTCATGCATGAAAGATTCTTGCGTATTTGTAAGCTCAGAGTTTTGCTGGACATGTTCAGTTCCTTGCGAATCTCTTTCTTCTGCTTCGTCTGGCATTTCATCGCCAATATCAGGGCCTGTGCGAACGTTCAATGCAAGGCTGGAACATGCATAATATGAGTGGCTATGTGGGCGACACCGAGTCCAATGAATGAGGGTGATCTTTACGCGTGATGGTTCGTTCTGACAGAACCCAGTTCGAACATTTGCGCGTCTTCGAGCTGCATCTCGTGGTCTTGCGGTTTGCCTTGCCGGAAATTGGGTGGTTCGTAGTTGATGGGGGTGACGTCGTCTACGCAAATTTAGGCTCAGTATCGGGCATCAAATATTTTCAAGTGAATACCGTAATAGTAGACTCTTGTACTGAATTCGGCATCATCTTGTTGTTGCAATAGGTTAAGCAATTGACCACGAGACTACCAAAGTTAAAAACTGTACCGGGCAACGGCTTCATGGCTTGTGTCAGAATGATGATTCTACGCAGCATATCGGCCATTGCCTGGGTAGGAGGGTGAGACTGAGGCGCAAATCACATGACAAGTTGGGAATTCTCACTTTCACGCTTTCCTTTTTGGAAACAGATTTGGACAGAGATTGGCCAGCTCCGCCGGCAACAGACATGACAACTTCAGTTGCGGAAGGATACTGGAATTCAAACTCGTAACTTTCGATTCTGCTCAAACAAACAAAAATGCAACCATCAGTATTTTCACAACAATCGAAAATCGTGCGCCATCTTAACAGATCGTTTTCGCGCAAGTTGGATGCATCGGAGGGCGGCCGGTAAATGCTGAAGACAATGAGGCGAAGGTATCCCTTTTGAAGGGCGTCAAAGCAGCCCGCTTCGAGTGCATCGCAAAGGGAGTCCATGCGATTCGATGCTCCTTTTTTCATGCGTTTGAGGCTCATTCCCTGGGCAAGCATAGTCAATTAATTATCAGTTGTCCAGGTCTTCAACTTTAAATACTAAAGTAAATTCAAATGAGTCACATTGAAGAGAGACTGGTCAAAGTCCTGCTCGGGGAAGAGTCCGCGCAGGTACGCAATTGTTGCGATGGAAGACCGTAGAAGGTTTTGGGTCAGTTGCAAGGACTCCAGACGCGTGGCAGTTGTGGTGGCGGTTGTCGTTGAAGCGGCCGTCTGCAGCTTCTGTTTGGGGGTGTCAGAACAGGCAGCCCATGCATGCACCAACCTGCATCTGAACAACAGCCATTTTTTTTCTCTAGTTTTTTTTCTGTTTTTCTTTTCGTCTTTCAATTTCTTCTGATGTCATCATGTGATTTTACAAAGTGATAAGCGCCAGACCGAAAATAAATAATTATGAAACGGAAGGAACCCGCCCAACAGCGCCCCTTCACAGTCACAGTCCCATGCTCAACGGCGAACATCGGTCCTGGCTTCGACACCCTAGGCGTGGGTCTCTCTATGTCCATGCAGATCGCCGTGTCCTTTGCTGATCAGAAAGGATTCACCGTTTCCTACGAGGGGGACAGCCCTCACACAGTCCCGCTGGACCCCGAGCGCAATCTAGTGACGCGCACCGCAATTCAGGTCGCGTCGTCATACGGCCAGCTTCTACCAGGCAATATGCATGTCAAGATAATTAATCCCGATTCCACTTGGTCGATAAGATATTTTGAATTTCAGATTACTTGCTTTGTATCTGACCTTCTGCCCCTTTGCTCTCACTTCTTAAAGGTCGAGGACTCGGATCGAGTGGGTCGGCTGTGGTAGCTGGATGCGTATTAGCCAACTGAAGCCTGCGGATTGGGGATGGACACGCAACGTATCTTGGATTATTGCCTCAGCATCGAAGGTCATCCGGACAATATTACAGCCTCTATTCTTGGTGGATTGGTTGCTAGTTACTGTCGGGAAGCCGCTGATCCCGCCTCCGCCTGAACACGAAGCTGCAGACTTTAAATCAAAGTACGCCAAACGGTTTCCCGAATGTACCCAAGTTCGAAGCGCCCGCCTCAAACTTGGGCAGTCACTTGCGCCTGAAAATATCTTCGAAAATCAAGTTTGTTGTGACCATTCCCCGAATTTGAGCTTCAAACGAAATTGGCGCGTTCAGTGTTGCCCAAGGAATATGTTCGAGCAGGACGTGATCTTCAACATTCAGCGAGTTGCTGTTCTCATTTCCAGTTTGGCTAATGAGGATGCAGCTGGATGCGTCCGTGATTTCAGAGGCCATGCATGATCGTGTTCACCAAAAGTACAGACAGCATTTAGTGCCTGGGCTCCCGGACATTCTCAAACTCACTCACAAGTCACTTCCCTGGACTACTCGGGTGTCTGCGTCAGCGGTGCAGGGCCGACTGTTCCTTTGTCTGGCGACTGATAACTTTGATAAGATTGGGGAAACTGTTTGCGGAATCTTTGCACAGCATTCAGTCTCGGAGGCATCGGCATCGGTTACTTCTGAACCTACCACAAACGGCCATCACAAAGGGAATCAAAGCATCGTATCAGGTGCTGGAAGTGAGCGAAAGCGGATTCATGGTTTCTTACTGACGAGACTGTAAATAAAATCAGCCTCTCATTTTTCTTTTTTTTTTTCTGATTTTAGATTTTCTTTACTCGTAGAAAAGATGTCTTTCCGTGGAAACTCAAGAGGTTCATTTGGTCGCGGTGGAGGCGGTGGTGATCGTGGTGGGCGAGGAGGTGGATTCCGTGGTGGAAGAGGCGGAGGTGGTCGAGGAGGTTTCAGCCAGCCCATGGGACCCCCAGACGCTGTGTTCGGTACGACAGCTACGCTTCTTATGATCCACATCTGTGTTGCTTAAAATGCCGTCATTACAGCTATGGGATCATTCCTGCACGCTTGCGAGGGAGAACTCGTCTGCAAATCAATCAACACCAAGGTTCAGATCCCTTGCATTTCTTTTTGACTGTCTTTTTCGAAACCTAAGAACCGCACTGGGCTCATCCATCTCATTTCCCTCTATGTTCTTGTTGGGCGTACCTGCCATTTCTACGTCGCTGCGATTCTAGATTCCTTACTTCAACGCACCAATCTACCTCGAAAACAAGACTCAAGTCGGAAAAGTGGACGAAATCTTGGGTCCATTGAACGAAGTCTTTTTCACCGTCAAGCTCCAGGAAGGAGTTGTTGCAACGAGCTTCAAAAAGGAGGACAAAGTCTTCATTGCTGGAGATAAGCTGCTGCCTCTGGATCGATTCTTGCCAAAACCGAAAGTCGTTGGTGGAAAATGTACGTATTTCTACCGCTTGTTTGGAAACACGGGAGTGGCAATTTTGTAGACGCGTTTAACGAATTTTCCCTATCCCCTCCTTGGAACCAAAGCGAAACCAACTGGTATGCAAGGACGTGTCGAAAAGCGCGGCGGAGGTCGTGGTGGATTTGGCGCTCCTCGTGGAGGAGGTCGCGGCGGAAGCCGTGGAGGATTTGGCTGGAGACCGAGGAGGTCGTGGAGGAGGCCGTGGAGGCTTTGGTGGGGACCGCGGCTGGTCGTGGTGGAGCTCGCTGGTGGATTCGGAGGAGCTCGTGGAGGAGGTGGTTTCCGTGGAGGACGGGGTGGAGGCCGCGGAGGCTTCTAATTTCTCTATGTTGTTTTATTATTCTCCTTCAATTTTACTCGCTTTCTCTTTATGGATCAATTTACGTATGGGAAATAACAATCACTTTCGATGCAACGCAGTGTCATGCCCCTCCATGTTATTGAGTATGGATGACTCGATGCTCGAAGAAGTCAAAGTTCTGCAATCAGCCGCCAGACACGGGAGGAATAAAGCCAGCTCGTCACCATCAGCCAGTACTATCTCCGACAAAGTCTCCTTCTGAATGTACTCCATGTTCACAGCAAACATGCACGAAGCGAGGACCGTCTGTAGCTGCGGATGTGCTCCAAGCACCTGCTGAAGCACTTTCTCGACTGTGAAAGGTTCCTCCGAATGCACTTCCATATGCGATACGCCCGCACTGTCCCTGGCCGATGCAAAGAAGAGGATGTGGATGGCCATAATTGAGTTAAATAAATAAATTTGTAAGATTAATATTTTAAATGCATAAATACAGATTCATCTTGGCGTCTGTCCTACTCGCCGTCGTGTTTGCAGTGTCCGTCTCAGCTGACGAATACTTCGATGATGACAGCGAAGAGCACGCACCATCACAGCAGCAGCCCTCTCCCGGCCGACACACGGTCCCGCTCTTGTCGACAGTCAAATCAACAAACAACGTCAACAGGGGCATGGCTGGAATCGCGTGGCATCTCGTGAAACTGTCAGACTTTTACTACGAACTTGCTGCAATAATTATCCTCGCTGCTGTCCTCGCTGCCCATCATGCTGTCCGCGCCGTCAATCAGGCAGTCGCAACCTCGTGGATGAAGGATACCATCGCCATTTGGCAGGCAAACTTTGCGCACTTTGGAGACGATAAGCGATTTTCTCTCATCCGGGATGGTCCATACGATTTTATATTTTATGCGTCGGGCCGTGTTTTTGTGAAGAAAGTGTATGGATTTATCAAGGTGAGTCTGATGACTTGTCGAGTTTTCTTTTGAAATTCTGAATTCGTTGTCCAAACAAGCTGGTCTCTCGTTACGATCCCATTGGCTTTGTTGTTTCGAACCCTTACTTGGCCACCGCAAACTCTGTCAAACACGACTCTGTTGTCATGGACTTTCATATTGCAGACGAGCTCCCGCGTCTTTTCTTTGCCATCATTTCGAAAAATCAGTATCCGAACATGAAGCGCAAACGTTACGATGTTGCGGATTTTGGAGCCCTTGCAAAGCTTCCTGCGTCCTTTCCAAAAGAACATTTTGTCGTTCTCACCGACGCGCCAGAGCTGGCAAATGCTAGTTACGTGTTGCGAGATGGTCTTACTTTTCTGTTTCATCAGCCTGGTGACTGACGCTTCCTGTTTCCAGTTCTGTCGGACTCAGAAATCATCAACGCACTATGGGCTGCCGCTGGTTTGGAACCTTTGAGTAAATCCGAGCCGTCTTTCTTTGTGCCGCTTCTCGAATCCCTCATTATAACTGACCAAGGAAAGCTTGCCGAGCTCCCTGCGACCCCTGACGAACTGACCTCTTTCCCCAAAATGATGCACGTGTCATTAAAGATTGAAAAGGGCGGCGCGCAGCAGCATGGAAATGTTGCCCAGAAATTGGTTCAACTCGTCTTGGACGTGTTGGATCACTATGGGGACATTGAACTTTCTGTTGAGGTACGTGAACGCGCCTTTCTCGTTGTTATCTCGATGTACTAATGCGATGGGGGCGCATTTTTCAATTGAAAAGGGCCACAACAAAATCAAAAAGACTCGGCTTGCGGCTGAAGAGAAAATCTTGAAGCGGCAAGAGGAGATTCGCAAGAGAGAATTGAGAGACATCAAGTATCAGGCAGAGAAGCGGAAGGAGGAAGAGGTTGGGAAAATGAGTGCGGACCAGCAGCGCAAATTCAACGAGGAGAAGCGGAAGAAGGAGCTGAAGAAAAAGTCAAAGATGGGTAAAATTGTGATGTGATTGAACTTGGAATGTGAATGTTCGTCAATGTCAATGATTCTGAAGAATTTGCAACTGATATTCGCAGCTGTTTTCATTCTAAATGTAAAAAAGGTGAAGAGGACCGATGTTACAAGATACTGTTCAGATCCTGGCTTGATACAGGTCAAACAACTCCTCCAAAACAGTGTTTGCATCGCCGATTCAAGTATGCGCCGTTGTGAAGTGCGATTCACGCCCATCTGCCATTCATCGAAACGTTTGGGAATGAATTGATTCGGTCACTGAGGATGGTGCCAAACTGGGGTGGGGGAATGGGTTATGTCATGGAAATATCGCGTTTCGAGACAGAATGGTTGAGAGTAACAAAATAGTTTGCTGAAGTATTCGCAGTAATCCATGAAACGGGTTGTTTGATAAGAATTGTATTTTCAACTCTCTATTTTGGAACTGAGTACATTCCAGTCACATCCTTCAACGAATCAGCCAGCTTCACAACAGTGTATCGAATCACGCGTTCGTCGTAAGCAAGCGCTCGTCGCAGACCCGCCATATTTGCGGGTGAAGCGTCAAACTGCATGGCCCAAGTCACACCGTGCGAGAACACCTGCCGATGGATATAGAGCCTGTTAAACGGTGATGAATCCATGCTTTGATTGAGAAGAACTGCACCTCCTGGTGCCTTCGCATGCGGTATGGCAGGTCCTGTGACTGCAGCCGCTGGAAGCCACGCACAACACCGCCGTTATCTAGCACGAGAGTGGCAGCTGTCTTCATGAGGGGCTTCACTATATCATCCTTCCATTTCTGGGATAGAGAGTAAGGCCAAAGTCGGTTGGAATGAGGTCAAGTTCGCTCACAGAGTCCTGGTTTGCATACAACATGCTCGTGCGTCCGGAAGTAACCGCCTCGGCTGCGGCACCCAGGACCTTGGGCTTTGTCCTGCGAGCGATACAGACAAGGTCGTACAGGGGCATCTTTGAAAAGAGAAGGATTTATTTATTCTCTTTGTTCACATTTTAACTTATTGTTGGACATTCTTGAACTATGATGGCTCATCCGCCTTCGAACCCGCAAGTCCCTGTCCTTGGGTCCCTGCCTGACTTCTACCCATGGCTCAAGAAGGGCCAGATGTTCATGTTCCTGAGACATGTGAGCAGCCATCGAAGCATCTTCTTGTCTGACCTCCTTGAATCCAGGGCAACCCAGAACTGAATTCGCCGATCATCACGCATAACCTGTTTGGAAACAACGAGTTCCACGTATGAGACCCAGCCGACGAAGACTATGCAACACTTGAGTGCGTATCATCGAATTGGAAAATGAAAGTTTCGCAAACGAATCAGAGTCCCGCATCATCAGCATCAGCAGTCGCAAAAAAATCACGTATTTCTGCAGCGGTTTTTTTTTGAAAAATCGTGCGGTTTCTTTGGAGGCGGAAGCCGGAAGTGGCACTGGCTGCAGAACGAAGCGCAGTCGGCAGTGGAGCATCCTGGAAAAGAACCATTTGCGGTCGAAGAGTCTTTGAACTCAGGTTAAGTAAATGCGTCCGTTCTATCTTCTGTCTGTGTCGATTTTTCGTCAGCGCAATAAACATCGTCTTAAGAAGCAACAAAGTTACAGCTCAAATTTACTTCGGATGGCATCTCTGCAGTATTATGAAACAATGCAATTTCATACGGCAACTCTGGAAAGCCGCTGCGTGGATCTCCAGGTAGAGATTGATATTGGATCAAAACTGGGCTCGGAGGCATAGAAGCGTGATCATTAGCAATCATGAAAATCCGGAGGTGTTCGCAGATGTGGCCATTATTCTGCTGTGGGTGTAGTGTGATAACCTAATAATCTTTACGCTGGATGATGGTTTGCTGGCGGTGAAGAGCATTTGAAAAAAGAATTGAAGGAAAAATAAATGGATACGGAAAATGACAGTCCTCCTCTGATCAGTGTTTCGACGCACATCCCAGCCCTTTTATTTGAATGTTTTCTCAACCGCACGCAAGCCAGGGTTGGCTGGTCAGGTGGAAGTCTCCATGCACAAGGACACCAAAGCAAAAGCCAATCCCAAAGAGTCTTGTGCACTGGCCAACAAACTCAGGGCAACTGATGTCAAAACCAACTTGACTAATCTGTTGTTGCAGACTGGGAGGCAGCCTGCATTCACAAAGAGACCCAAGGTGAGCATTGGCAAAAGGAAAAGTTTGGATGAACTAACTACTTGTCCACTCAAAGTGTTTTGTGTGCTGGCCAGCAACCTCAACTTCAGGTCATTTGATGTCAAAATTGACTCAACCATGTATGAGTATGCTCAAGAAAATTATTCTTGCACAGAAGCCTTCTGGCTTGTTGCAGATCTTGGTCAAGGTGGACCAGTGGTCTCCTCATATACTCAACATAAAGGAGAGCTCAAAATCTCTGGAATGCATGAAGATGTGGGAAACAGGTGTTTGAGCACCTGCAGAGTAACAAAGATATGAAATCCACATATCTTCGTGTAAGTATAGACAAGCCACAGGGATGGTAACACACCATCGATTACACATACAGGTCTCTGGCACATCTGCCAAGTCCTACGAGCACCCACGTGCCATCCACGGCTATTTATGGTCACTAGATGAGAAGTTGTGAGGCATACTGCCAAGACCTTAATAAATCTTTATTTACACAAAGTTGGGACTTTAAACGATCTACCATGATAACACACCTTCACATGATGTTTGAATTTATATGAGGCCTGTCTACAACTTAAACACAGCAACTGTTAGTTGTGTGCACAGCCAGATCAGAGATAACAACTTTAAGAGAAAAACTAAAACAAAAACTCCTTCTTATATCCCTTTTCCAGGCTGTTCAGCAGCGTGCCCCAGTGCATGCCCTCAAGCCCCATGAATCTCACTCTTCCGATCCCTTCTGATTGGTGGATTGCGCAATTTTGCCTGTAACCCTCGTTTTTACACCAGTAACCCTCGTTTTTACGTCAGAAACATTCCTGTCCAGTCCGGATGCATGACAAACTAATGTGCCACCCAAAACTGCATAAAATGCGCAACTTCCCACCTCTGGATCATTCACAGAACTCTCAGAATACTCGGAAATGCTCAACTCCCCGTCTCCTGCACTCTCGCGAGTTTTGGTGCTTATGGACACATTCCCGCTGCTGCTATTAACTCCAACAACTCCAACACTTCCAAGATCCGAATTTGAACACATGACACCCTCACCAAGTCGTTATATGGTGTCAGACTCTATCACTCTAGAGAATACCAACAGTACTCAGATAAACTACCTACAACACCAAGCATTCGGCAGAAACACACCTGTACATAGCTTGTGTAGTTGAAACAAAGGTTTGAGCCTGGATAGGTGGCACTTGAGGACCCAGATCTTGCATAAGCAAAGTTCAAAGTTAGTACACCACAGTCAAACTGACACGCTGAAACGTACATGGACAGCAGGTAGCGCTGCTAATGTGTACACCGTCACTTGGACCCACAGCCCCCTACCCAGGTGGGAGAGGCCCTGTCAGAGGTCCAAGGATACAGTCATATGCACTTTGGACGTTGGTTGGATAGTTTCTTATTCAAATCGTAACTTTTAGTGAAAAAATCTTTCTTGGAAATGTCCTCGGTTATGTCCAACAAACATCCGTTTGCGATTCTAGAGTCAAACATAGCGAAACGCATTGGGAAGAAGGCCCGACGTCCGGTTGTGGCATGTGGGTCTAATGCCATGAAGAGCAACAGTGTTGGGGGTGTCCTGAACCAGTATGGGTTCCAGTACATCCAGATCCGATGCACTACGTGCAACAAGCAGTGCAGGCTCAATGCAGCGCTGCATGCTGGAAGCTCCATTCAGCAGACCTCCTGGCCAAGTGGGAGAAGGCCCATGGTAAGCTGGTCCCAGTTGCTGCCACCACAGGTGCCTCGAAGTGCCATTGCAAAAACCCGGAGACAGATGCTGCCTCTGCAGCCTCCAACTCCCCATCTACTGCTCCAATGAGCCGCAAGGTCCAGCAGACCCTGTCCTTTGCAGCAGCTGCTGTTGGTCACTCCCCTGAGCAACCCGCAGCCACCACCACCACAACCAACGATGTCTCAGCCGTCAAAACCTCCCCCACAGCTCAGTCTGTCCCTGCAGGCCCTCCGCAGAGTGCGTTCACCTTCGTTGGCCCCATGCAGCCACCGTTGTCCACTGCAGCAGCCACTGGAATGCAGTCAAACCGCATTTCGAATCATCCGAACACCCCCCCAACTGGCAGCAGAGTGCAGAGGCCGCAGAAGCAGCCACAGCATCTCTCCATAGTCAGATGCAGTCCCTCACTGCGCTGGTGACTCAGCTGGTCATGTTGTTGCAGCAAGGTTCAGCTGGGGTGGTTTGTTTGAATTTCTATGAGGCCTTTCTACCAAACTTAAACACAGCAACTGTTAGTTGTGTGCACAGCCAGATCAGAGATAACAACTTAAAGAGAAAAACTAAAACAAAAACTCCTTCTTATATCCCTTTTCCAGGCTGTTCAGCAGCATGCCCCAGTGCATGCCCTCATGTCCCACGATTCTCGCTCTTCCAATCTCTTCTGATTGGTGGATTGCGCAATTTCGCCTGTAACCCTCGTTTTTACACCAGTAACCCTCGTTTTTACGTCAGAAACATTCCTTTCCGGTCCGAATGCATGACAAACCGATGTGCCACCCAAAACTGCATAAAATGCGCGACTTCCCACCTCCGGATCATTCATAGAACTCTCAGAATACTCCAAAATGCTCAACTCCCAGTCTCCTGCACTCCTGTGAGTTTTGGTGCTTATGGACGCTGCTATTAACTCCAACAACTCCAACACTTCCAGGATCCGAATTTGAACACTCCCCTTCATCCAAAGCCACCAAACTGCATTCAGCTTGATGTCTACGGAATAAATTCTTGCCCAGACTCTTGGTAAAAATGTCGGCAGTGTTGTCTTGAGACTGGACTTGTTCTGGTAGACAAGTACCATTCCTGATTAGCTCCCTGAGGAATTCAACCTTGACAATCAGGTGCTTGGTCCTTTCAAGAGCCTTCTCACTGGTAATGATATCCAGTACAGCCTTGTTGTCACAGAAGATCTTGAATTTCTTCTCCTTGATGATTCCAAGTTCAAAGAGTAGTCCAGACAGCCATTGGCCTTCTTGTGCAGCATGAAAGAATCCTTCCAACTCACTGTGGGTAGTTGAAGTGCACACATTCTGGATCTTCTTGTTCTTCCAAGATACAGGATTGCCATCCAAAAAGAAGATGTAGCCATACACAGACTTGGCAGTTTGCAAGTCATTTGCCCAGTCTGCATCAGTGTAGCACACCAAGTCATAGCTCCCCCTGAACTTTTGCTGCCTTGAATGAACCTGAGTAGTTCCATTCCTGCTTGCCAGTGCTC
>JAIWWG010000104.1:0-98883 GCA_025435555.1 Chytriomyces cf. hyalinus JEL632 | reverse complement strand
CCAAGTTTTCCACTGAATGGTAGTGGCTTGATACTTGGCATACGGAAGTCCTTTCGAGACAGGAGCTTGGTTTCTTCAATTGGTTTTGGTGAGGTTGCAAAGCTGGCAGTGTCACGGGTCTTGAGTGTGTTCATGAACTGAACAAGTTCATCCAAGGTTGATACAATGTCGTTGGTGGTCACAATACGGCCATTTACGTCGGCAAAGAATGTTGAGGCTTGGGAAGCAGCAAATGGCTCGTTGGTCATGGATTCTGGGCTGGTAGAGGAGGAGGACATTCTTCCGATGCTACCAAATGTTACGGAAATAAAGCAATGTTGGTTGATAGATGATCTTTATTGGTAGAAGGAAACTGGCTTTTATACTGCTGTGGTGAGGGTGATTTGAACTTTGTTGTTTTCGAGAAGTTTCTATCTCCGGAATTTTGAAGGAAAAATTAAAGTCAAGTAGAATGGACACAATGGAGGAACTGGCGCTGTTACGTAACAAATTCCAAACAATTACTTTCAACCATGTTTATGCTTGATCAGAGCAAGAATAGTTGAAATCATATAGTAGAATAAGCTATCATCATCTACAAGTCTGCACCCTTTATAGAATACGAGTATTCGTGTATTCATTCCTTGTTATAGTATCAACTAGACGTTTACCCTACTCAATGTCATAATTCATGCCCATATGTATTGAGGTTGGTGGAATGGTGAGGCACGTGACTCTTCTTTATCTGCAGTAGAGAATAAGAGATGAATCAAGGGAATTAACCTTTATTAAAGTAAACAGTGCTCCATCACTTGAGACTGATATTCAACAGTGCTGATTTGGACAGGAGAAATGTCTGAACACTCAAGGTGGTCCGGAATCCCTGAGGAAGGTCTGAGGAATGGGTGGCTACATTTGTCGGTGAATAAAATGAAGGTAGATATAGGAATTGATATGTTTATCTAAGAGATTGAAACAAACAAAACAATGTGTAAAGTAAACAACATAAATAAAAATGGTCACTTGCCACTATGATTTTACTGCGTTGCGCTCTATACTTTGCAGTGCACTGCCTTTCGAGAACTGGACAATTCCCATTAAAGTGTCTGACTGTCTTCCCCCAATGGCTTCGCATTAGTAAGTGTTAACATAGCTTCAATTTTGGCCTGATTGCAAACTAGTGTTGCATGTGGTCAGTACTCTTCTTCCCTATACTGCTCTTCCCAGTAAGTATTTGTCCTCTGATAGCGTCATAGTATCCTTGTCCTGCCTGCTATACCACAGGGGACATGAATGGGATAGCTTCTGTTTTTAACAAACAGGAAAAGTAGCACAACACTTCAAACCCTTCTACCGTGAATAGAGAACTCACATGGCCTCCAGCTTTTCCCCTTGGGCACTGACCACTAACGCTGCCTTTCAGGCAAAAAGGAGCAGTTCAGGGTACTTCCATATGAGAATGCCAAGACCTGAAACTAGTACTCTACTAGCTTCCAGGACCACAACATGTCGGATTCCTCCCAGAGGGACGTGTCGCAGCTTTGTTCTTGACAGGAGTTCGATCTGCATCGCATCTAGTTCAAAGCCACCTTCCCTAGATGATTTATTTCAGCGTACTTCTAAGTTTATTGCATTGTCATGGGGTGATCTCATGCCCCTAAATAAAACAACAATGAATAATAAATAAAACAAAAGAAAAAGGAAAGAAAGAAAGAAAAAGAACTAACAACTAGCAAGGAAGAAGGATAAACTCCCATGAATAACAGTCGTTACTTCACATCATCTCCAGTAGTTGAAAGCTATTGTCTCCTGACAACCTCCCAACTCCTTAGTACGCATATTCTCGTGGTATTTACAGTGGTAAATTACAACACAACACAAATAACACAAATAACTACCACTGTAAATACCACGAGAATATGCGTACTAAGGAGTTGGGGGGTTTGTCAGGAGACAATAGCTTTCAACTACTGGAGATGAGTGCTTATGATTATTGTCATTTATCCTGCTACACTGTCTGCTTTTATACGTGTTACTGTCACTTTGCAATTTATAAGATGTCATGTCATTACAAATGTCTACGCGACGTTTGTGATGTGAAGGCTGAAAATGGAGATGGAAAATGGAGATGGAATTCCCAAAACCCAATCACCGCGTCACATCAAGAAACTGTCCATCCAACTCAAATGAATGTAAGTGGGAAGGACAGTCTAAATAAGTCCATCCAGATTTCAAGTCCATGAACGAAGGACACCTTTCACGGGATTTACAGAGGAGAAGCGCAGGAAATGCAAGGAAATGGAACGTAAATTCCAAGCTTGTCATGTCAGCAATGGCTCATGCATCAGTCACTGCTGGATTACAGTTTTTCAGAGCCTTATGGGGCAAAAAAATAAAGTGACATCTGAACGCGTGCTAGCAGCACACAAGTGAGTTTCAGCACGGGGTAACAATAGAGGAATATGGCCACCAGAAACGAGGGGAGCCACTCTCAGTTTTACAAATGCTTTTGAAATGTGTGTGTGCGAGGCAATTGAATTAGTCAGCAGGAGCCTTCATGGTCTCAGGCGACACGTTGGTGGATGGTCGCCTCATTGTCAAAGCTGTGAACCTGACAAATGACCCAAATGGCGAAGACTATTGCTGCATAGTTTTCATGATGCACCTGGGCCGTATTTGTAGAACCAAGCGAGTTGGTGATAAAGTTGATGTTGATTCAATCGACCGACACAAAGAACTGCCCGTGCAATTTGCCAATGACGACATAAGCAAACATCCCAACCGCAAGGCCCTTGCCTGATTTGGAGAATGACTGGAGCTCTCGATGATCTCGACAGTGACTATTGGAAGTATGATACAGGAAGTGTCGACGGTGTTTTAGCAGCCGTTGCCAAAAGGCTGAAGAGGCTGGAAGAAGAAGACGAGGATAATTCCAGCCCATCTTTGGCTGCAGTGGAAAAGAGTAGTTATTAAAACAAAGTTGGGGTTGATCAAGCATATAGGATTGAGCGGAGCATCCGACGAGATAAGTAGCAGCTGCGACATAACTGCCGAATGACTCACTACAAGTTGACGTGGCTACGAGCGGTGATAACGTATTTGGAGGTAATGGGAACCATGAGGGAATCCACGTTTCCGTCCTGACAAGACGCTGCCCGAACGAAAGTGATCAAAATGTCGCACTAAAGAAGAAATAAATGTAACGGCCGTTTTCGCTCTCCTTGTCCAAGGATCTGGTCTCGGTGACCGCCGTCTGCTTTTGCGGCTCCTGTTTTTCCAGATTGCTTGTGGCTCATCGTTGGACCATGACAATTAGCGCACAGTTGAACCCCGTTCTGGACTTGGTACGCGGAATCAATGCCAGCTCGATTAAGCAGAGCTGGATATACGCGATTCAGTGAAAATGAAGTTGAAGGAGTTGGGGGAATGATGAGCGCCGCACCAAGAGACAAAGGTGTCCAACAGAACAGACATATTTCGTCCTCGCATGTAAACGGAATTCAACACAAACAGCAACGAGTCAAAACAATGCATGATAGACGGTGTTCAAGAGGTGTCCCAACCATGAACTATAAATAAAATAAGATATTCGCTTTAATTTCAGTCTTCACTGCCCAGCAATGAAAGGATGCACCAACGCCTCCTTGACTCCAATCCGCTTATCTGGGGCGAGATGCAGCAACTTGTCCAACAAGTCAATGAAGCTTGCAATCATCTTGGCCTCTTCTTTGCTGGCACCAATCGCACCACCCGCCAGCGTTTTCAAATCCTTGACGGGCGCAATGCTCATAGGCTTCACGATGCTGTTTCCGCTTACTTTGTCCACATCAATTTGCAAGAAATTCATGTTTTCGTCGAAATGTTGGTGCGAAAATTGGCCTTTTCGAACCATTTTTTTGGGGAAAGCGCCCTTCGTTTCTTGCATATATCGAAGCATTTGGTTGTTTGAGCGGCCTGGGAACAGGATCTTGCCCGTGTATAGTTCGTACAGCGTGCATCCGATTGACCACATGTCCATTGCAAAGTCGTACGGCAGTCCGAGAACTGGTGAACACACATGTTAGTTGGCCATCGAAACATCCAAACGAGTTTCAACTCAACTGATTTCGGGAGCGCGATAAACCCGTGAAACAAGGTACGGTGTTATTTCGTTTTCAGAGGCATCGGACGCACTTCCCAAATCACACAGTTTCAGCACATTCTTGGAATCATTCACAAGAACATTGTTGGGCTTAATATCGGCGTGCAGGACATTTGCTTTGCGAAGTAACGACAACGACAGAAACAGCTGTTGTGCGTACACACGGACAGCTTTGATGTTGAGTCCAATATCTTTTCCAAACTTTTTAAGCACTTCACGAAGGTTCATGCTGACAGTAAAGGTCGGTCAGCTGAATGATGACGGAAAAATTAAAAACGCATAATACCTCATGGACTCAAATACCATACAGAGATGATTCTTGTGTTCAAAGTGGCGAATCAATCGAATCGTGTGTTTCTTGTCGTCTGGATCGAGTTCTTGCGGTTTTTTCAGGATTCCAATTTCCTTCATCCCTGCTCGAAACCTGTTGCGTACGTTAAGACGACAATAATAAATGCGACAATAAATTGCGCATGCATTGTGTCGTTGTTTTTCGAATCACTTTGATCGCAACATCCACGTCGCCATTTTTTGTGTCGCGCGCTTTCACCACTCCACTGAATACTCCCCGGCCCAAATTTTGATAGACGTGATAGCGGTTATCGAGAACTTCTCCAAGAATAATTCCTGAGTTGCTCTGAATTAGAATTTGCCAGATGAAACCCTTCTGTAAAAAATGACTCACTGTAATATCCCTCATGACCATCCCAGCTATCAATCAACGCGGGAGAGTCGAGAATCTGTGACAGTCAAAAAAGAAAAAAAATGGTCAGTAATGCTGTGGCAATCAGATAACAAGCAAAACCCTTACATGAGTTGTCACTTTGGCCGGTTTTGCATCCTCTCCAACCGCAAACATGTCATCGTCAGCAACCTCCACCGCCGCTTTCTTTTTCCCCTTCTTTTTGGCCGGCACAACAGGAGCCGAAACCGCAGACGGATTGAACATATCATCGTCATCTCGAAGCACGGCAATATGCTTTGCACTGTCCTTCTCAGTGCCTTTCCCAATTATATGATGTCTGTGCTGGTCGTCATTCCGCTGAAATTTCGTTCTCTGCGGTCAAAGTTGCATCGGCCATTGCAGGTTTCGACTTGCTGTTTTCGAGAGTCAACAAGTTTGATGCAATGTCAGATTGATCTTGCTCGAGAATTTTTGCTATTGCATTTTTTGCATCAATGTCCATTTGCGATGTGTTCTGAAGGGTATTTGAAGTGTTGGCGTTTGGTGAGGACTCAGAATGCGCTGTTTCGGCATGAGTAAGCCCGGTTCCTTCTGGAAAAGATTCTTTAGGGTCGAATATGAAGCGAAATGGTTAAGATAGGAAATAAAACATACCAGATAAGGCAGGGGAAGCAACCGAAGCAGTGGTAGAAAATGGATTCCCTACCGAGACTTCAGACTGGCTGTTATGCTTTTGCATAATTGCAAGCAGTCGTTTTCTGCGTTCTTCAATGAGGCGCTGCTCTTCATCATCAACCTCACCCCCAATCGCGACTGCGTCCTCTGAGATACCAGAAGCCTCTTTCGAATCCTCCTTTTTATCATCGATCAATTTGTCAGAACCAATATTACGGATTGGAGGGAGCTATTTGAGGCAATGTGAGGAAGAGACGCGCCATGGTCTGCTGATGAGGAATTAAAATTGTAAGCGCTTTGCAAAGCAATAATTGAAGCAGAAACCATATAGAATTTGCTCGATCCGTTCGAGATGGATGCCAGATTCGAGGGGTTACGATTGTTGTTGTGGTTGTGGGATGCTTGGCTGTATTGAGCAACTGGTGGGCGTGCGGGCCTGTCACGGTCAGAATGGAAGTCTTTTCGCCGGTCCGCATCTCGTTCCCAGTCCCGCTCTCGGCGTCCATTTGTGGGCACAGGATATCTATCCCTGTGTCTGTCCCTGTCCATTTCTCTGCTTCGGTCTCGGACAGCATTTCGCACCCGTTCGTTCTCCCTCATTCTTTCGCGTTCTCTTTCCTTATCATGGTGCCTCTCTCTTTCCCTTTCTCTCTCCCTTTCTCGTTCTCTATCCCTTTCGCTTTCCCTTTCCTTTTCCCTCGCCCTCTCCAACTCGCGCCCCTCTCGTCTTATATCTTCATCCCGCTCGCAATGCCTTTCTCCATCCTTGTTCCTCTCCCGTTTTTTGCTTTTTGAATGCCGTTTCTCGCCGCCGTCATCGCCGCCTTCTCGGTCGCGGTGTCTCTTCCGTCTCCTCCTTTCTCCATGTCTCGCTTCCTTGTCTCTCAGACCCGTACTAAGCGCATCCTGAGGAGCCGGCTCCACTACTTCCCCTTCCTCTTGGCTGTTAGCCGTGTCAACGACCGCCACTTTCTCTTTCCCCCCATCATATTCTGACTCGGATTCTGACCCAGAACAAGAGCCACTCCCAGACACTGAGCCACCTTGGTGAATTGAAGCGCCGCTTTCCATCGACATTTTGCGCTTGAGGTCCGTTTTGGCGTCTGCTTCAATCTGGCCAGTTTCCATTTTGGGAATCATTTTATTTGGCTCTTGCAGGAAGGATTTACAGCGGTATGTAATCGTAAGGCACCGTTATCAGGAGATGAAGTAGAAGGCGACTATCGCTTCTGCTGAAATGTCTCAATGAGGTGAAAATGCATGGCATCATATACAGTCCTTTGCAGTGAATAATCAAGGGAATGTTTCTCTGAGCAATGCATTCTTAAAGCGACAAAGGCCCTATAAAACTCTCAAACCCCTGTCGCGTTGGCACTGAAACAGGTTGAAGGGCCAGCTGTGGTGGTGGTTGCCTGTTGGTAATACTTTTTTCGTAGTCACAACATAAATCCAAATGGTACATGCCGCCTCCCTCCCTCCATCCGCACACCCCATCGCCATCAGTAGCGCATAGGAACATCATCGGAGTATCTATCATCAAAGAAAGTAAGAAGAAGGATGTCGAATGAGAGGCCATGATGGAGGAGCGCATGATCGAAGCAACGCAGTCCGTATTACGTAGCCGAAACTTCAGCAGTCGTCATTCGAAGTCTCTCGAATTGTATCAGCTGTGAGATGCCTGGAGCTATGGCCGATTTGGAATACGAGAGACGTCGTCGGACTGGACACCCATCATCAAAAAAGCGCATCGTATCTTTGGATAGAGTCCTGATCGTATTACTCCCTTCAAATATAGGCATCTGTCAGAGCTTACGAGTTGCGCACCAAGTCCAAGGCTGAGTTGGCCAAGGACCTTGAGGACCTCAAGACCGAGCTTGCCTCCCTCCGTGTCAAGCAGCACTCTTCCAGCAGCGGAAACCAGCAACAGCAGCAACAGCAGTCGGTTCCCCGCATGTACGTATTAAGGAATCGAACTCGAATAGACTGCGAAAACCGTATTCAAATTTCTGGTTTTTCAGCACCACTGTCCGTAAGGCCATTGCTCGTGTGAACACCGTCATCTCCCAGGTTCAGCGTGACCAGCTCCGTCTCTTCTACAAGGGTGCCAAGTACACCCCATTGGACCTGCGCGTCAAGAAGACCCGTGCCATCCGTCGCAGATTGACCAACTTTGAGAAGGCCCAGAAGACTGTCAAGGCCACCAAGAAGGAGCGTCACTTCCCTCAGAGAAAGTACGCCATCAAGGCTTAAAGAAAAAAACGGCATGCAGCAAAGAATATCTACTTTTTATTTCTTTCGTTTCGTCGCTTGTCTAGTGTGGGCGTTGGAGTGGAAGAACTGAAGACTGTTGTTTTACTTGTTGGGCGTCTCAGTATTCTCTTTTGTGTATCCGAGCTTGGCGATAATGAGAGTATTTTGTCATGAACCGACTTCTTGCGTTTGAGTTTTCTATTTCTTTCTTTAAACATTTAGAGGCACCAAAAATGGTAAACTCTGAAGCCATGTCTTGACCCTCAAGCTTACCCAGTCTCTCTCGCACGCAGGGCAAGGCAAAAACCACACGCAAATTTGCACAAGTAAAGCGAATCCTGGCTCCCAATGATGCCCGTCTGAAGGCCAACAAGGAAAAGGCGCTCAAGAAGGCTGACGAGAAAGAGAAGGCAAAAGTCAACAACATGTAAACCTTTTTTTCTTTCTGTCTCTTTTGAAGCGTTCGATGTGCATTGGAAGTGGGTCCGAACTGGGGGGTTCGACTGGTCTAGCAGCGCTGCAACAACTGTCACTGTCACCGCATCACAAGCACTCACATCTCTTCAATAACAGGCCACAAGTCGCATCTTCCCTGTTCTTCAAGTACAATGAAAGCTTGGGACCACCGTACCATATCCTCGTCGACACCAACTTTATCAACTTTTCCATTCAAAACAAGCTTGAAATCATCAAAGCGTCCATGGACTGTCTGTACGCAAAGTGCATCCCTTGCATTACGGATTGTGTGATGGCAGAGTTGGAGAAATTGGGATCGAAATTTCGGATTGCATTGACGTAAGTTTTGAGCTTGTATTTTTTTTTATTTTTTTTTGGAGGCATCATGGACCCGAAATCGATGGAACTTGGCGAATCTCTCTGGATTAACCTGCTCCTACTCGTCTTCCTTAGCACGGCACGCGACCCGCGATTTAAAAGACTTCCATGTTCGCACAAAGGAACGTATGCCGATGACTGTATTGTGAACCGAGTGATGCAGGTGCGACTGAATTCTGCTTGAAACTTCGCACAATGCTTGATGAATGGAAACCTGACGCATGTACTTGAAAATTGTGTGAGCAGCATCCAATCTACATTGTTGCAACTTGTGACAGGGACCTGAAGAAGCGGGTGCGGAAAGTGCCAGGAATTCCAATCATGTCGATCGTCAGTAGTAAGAGACAGTACGCGGTGGAACGGTTACCGGGCGAACCATTGAAATAATTGTGTTTGCGAGGCACCAGCAGTGGGTTGTGGGGTGGAAACGAGCCCCTTACTTCCCATGTTCGTAGCAGGCATACTTCAAGTAATGGCGAGTTACAGTTTAATAAAAATTAAGGGAGCAGCAATCAAAGCGCATATTCCAGGTTGTTTGATCAGTATTCCCAAAATTGACCCCCAAATGAAGTTCATTGTCGCCGCCATTGCAACCATTGCCGCCACCGTCTCTGCCATGCCCGCCGGCATGTGCGGTGATCTCTGCAACACTGCCACCCAGCGCTGTGTTGCAAAGGATGTCTGTGTGGACATTCCATACGCAAACGAAGGCGAAATGTGCAACCAGTTCTCTGTGAACCCTGCCGAGTGCAAGGCTGGACTCACCTGTGTCAAGAACGAGGACCCTACCAAGTGGTTCACTTGTGAGAAGAAGTTGCGTGTGCAGTAAAAGCAGCAGCAACGAGTGGGACGGCTTTCACGGTTCTTCCTTTTTTTGTTTCTCGATAGTGTAGGCAGGATGTTGTGGAGGGATGGATCTGATCTAAAGCAAGGAGGACTCTTGCTTATGGGTGTGGAGGATCAGAGAAAGGGACGTTTGTTAGACAGTGAATAAAGTAAATAAAACATCGAACGAAAGAATGACGACGTTCGAAATCGACGAGCGCATGGTCGATACGGCCGCGGGCATGGACAGTTTGCTGCATCTCGAGTCGATGCTGGAGCAAAGCGGCTGGGACGACGGGCACAGCGCCGGCATTGAGATGGGGCGAGAGGAGGGGAGAGAGCTGGGGCAGCGCATTGCATGGAGGACTGCCGGTGAGATTGGGTTCTACCTGGGAGTGAGCACCTCGCTGCTGGAAGAGCATGCGAAGGGGAAGGATAACGGCGGCGCAGTCAATGACAGGTTTGGCTTCACTTGGCATGTCTGTGGACTCTCTTCACTCAAAACATAAGCATGTCTTGTGTAGAGCCGCTCGAGTGCTCGAATCAATTGTTTCCCTGGTGGATGCATTTCCACGGGTAAACGATCTGGATGCGGATCTTGTTCCACAGCTTGAAAAGATTCGAGGCAAGTACAAACTCGCGACTGTTCTTCTCAAGATGCCCAGTCTCAAGTACGATCCTGCTGCAATGGCTGCTGCGGAGGGAGAAGTATCAAGCGATCAATCCGTTGCGGTCTCTGGCAGCAACAACTCCCCAGCTGTGCGGCCCGATCTTTCATTCTGATGCATACAAACCCAAGGATGAGAGTACCTCCCTTCAGTAAACGCCAGATATTTATAATAAAGAATTCTTTTAAGCCTGCACGAGTGTCGTGCATGGCATAGCCAAGTATCTCGGACGAGAGGGAGTAAAACACTCGTTTCACTACCGGCCATCCGGGATTGTACTGTCACTCTTTTTGAGAACACCAAGTGGGATAAAAAGCTGGCCTATTTTTTTTTCCTTCTGGGCCTCTCCTTCCGGGAAAGAAGTTTTGGCTCGCAAAACACGGTGTTGTGTGCCGGTTCTTTGCGTCGCTCCAATTTTTCACCTTAACCGTTTGCAGATGAAAATTTTGCATCAAATTGTTCTGGTTCAAGCAAAGTCGACCATCCCACTTACCGCAATAACCATATCATTGAACAAGAATGTTTTTTTTTCATTGTTTACACTGGGGCATCAAAAGGAAAACGAATACACAAAAACAAGCATCTCTCTCTTTCAAAACAAACTCCACCCCACATCATACTGTGTCGACCCCACAGGAGCATGCTTCGACCCATCCAGAGAGCTTGAAACACGACCCTGTCCAATACTTCCAAACGACGATTTGCGAATAGGAGATGAGACTGCTGCCATCTGTTCAAAACCATCCGTCACAATCTTGCATGGATGCGCGTTGTTCGGTGAAACGTCTTGGTGGCGATGATGCATGATGGGGCCATAGTGCATGGACAATGGCGGTGGTGGTTGCGGTGATGAGAGTGCACATGATTCGGGGGGAGCAGCAAGAAATGATCTTTCTGAAAACTGGAGAGCCCCTGTTGGAGTCTGAAGCGATAATGTGTAGTGCTGGTGATTCATGGTGTAAAGGTTCGGTGGTGGTGCTGGTGGAAGTGGATGCGCAAAGTATTCGACAGGTGCAAAGTGATGAGTGTTCTCAAGAGCGCCGGGATTGAATCCAGACTCGGGCGCAGGTTGTGGAATGAACGAATCAATGTAAACGGGTTCGTGGATAAAATTGAATTGCTGCGGATGGACCATGTATCCGTGCTCGGTTGCAAATGGTGCAAACGGAGCATTCGGAAAATGGAGATTCGGTGCATACTGAAGTCCCGCGTGTTGATTGTATGCATGGAATTGAGCTTCGTTCTTTGAGGATGGGATGTGCGTCGGAATCGTTTCGACAGCCAGTGTAGGTTTGAACATAGCATTCGAATTTGGGTTCGGCGGGGGATGAATATATATATTTGCGATTGGAAGACCTGGGGGAAGGAGGTCACCTGGGGGAAATCTGCTCGTGGCGTCATTGTTTGTAGTTTCGATCGAAGGGATTGGTGGGGCATTTTCCTTGTCCTCGGCTGCTGCTGCTGGTGCGGTGGGATTCAATGCCGTGTCAATGTGAGTAGTCGTCCGTGCCGACACTTGCGATTCTGCACACGAAGAGGCGGCAAAGAGACTGCTTGTAGTAGTTGACGGTGTTGATTGGTCTGAAGTTGCGGAGCTGAAGTTGGGATCGAATTGATCCGGTTTTGTTGGTGAAGCAGGAGTAATTGTCAGCGGCGGCGGCGGCACAGCAGAAACAGTCCGAAGTGACGATGGATTTGTGCTCGTATTATTCGTAGTAGTGTCCATTGGATGTGAAACACGTACGAGCATGTGCAGAATGGAGTTGATGGCTTGGGTGGGGTCAGCAGGCTGAGCAGGTGGCTCGAGCTTGTCCATGGATGCAGCAGAGTCAGTCACTGAGGAGTGGGTCTCATCAGAGAGTTGCTGTACTTTGCTGGCGTTGCGCCATTCCTGGCCCTCGGTGGCAATCGCCCTCTTCTTTCGCCGCTGCCTTCGTCCGCTTTTTCGAATCCGTTCCGCCGCTTGGACACTCCCAGCAGTTGTACTGACATCCTCTCGAGCACTCTCATTGACACACTCTGTCAACTCAACGTCTTCTCCCACGGTCTTGTCCAAAGAACGCGGTGGCTTACTGTGAACCTCCAACTCCAGCATATCCCCGGGCTCGTCTCTTGTGTCATCCGAGCGGCGTGGAGAAGTCTCGCTTATTCGTTCCTGGGTGGTCTGTGGATGGACCACACGTATACCAGGGACTGCGTAGTGCCGGCGCAGTCCAACAAGAAACATATTGATTGGACAATTTGCCCGGCTCGTTTTTATTTATCGATGAAGGAATTTAAACTTTGGCCAAAGATAATGACAGACAAACGCGTGGAGATTTGGAATGTGGACGAGCCACAATGTCTTTCGCAATCCCTTCTCTTTCTCTGCGTCCATGATTTCTTTATGTTCATTACGTAGGTGGTCTTTATTATTTTGAGGCAATACTTAAAATGAGTCCGTTCTTCTTATTTCATTGCGTAGCGCATTCCAGCCGCGATTCCAACTGCAAACACAGACATCATCACACCACCAAACATTGCCAGGCTGCTGTTGGACACTCCGCTCAAGATGCTCGTCTTTGTCTTCTTGCCCATCAACTCACTTCCATCTCTGACATAGTACATTGCGAAAAAGTCGTTCTGGATCCATAGCAGCTTGCTCAGAGCACCCAATGCTTTACCCCGCGCAGCAGGGTTCGCTTGCAGTTCGGGCAATCCGTTCAACGTCTCAGCAAGGAATCCATGCAGCCATCCAAACAGGGCGTTCACATGCACGTACTCAACATTGATGGTAGACTTCTTGTCTGGGGTGTTTGTGTGGATTTTTCCAACGTAGTCCAAGTACTTTACGAATTTGGCATCGTATTCGGCTGTAACGAGTTTAACGAGGTATTTGGAGAGAAAGTTTTTGCGGTGCTTGATTTGTTCGTCTTCGGTGGTCATTTCAGACAGGTTTTTGGCAATGTGGCCGTGGAATCCTGCTCCTCGCTCAAGAAAGACTTGCTTGGTAATGTCGAATGAAAACAGGCGGTCGTAGACAGCATCGGCAATGACTGGCACGAGTGGGGCAATGAGCGGTGCGGCATCCTTCAAGGCCTTGATGTCTGTCTCGTCGAAGCCGACAAAGTCAGACACGTACTGGTAGCGGTACATGATGTCTGTGTAGAGACGGTCGCGGTCGACGTTCTTGATTGGAGTTCTTGGGGCCATGGTTGCAGTTGTAGTTGTTTAACTTGTAGGTTGTTTGGGAAAGAGAAACGGTCGCTTCAAACCTTTCTTTTTATACGGAGGCCCGTACCCGCCCGACAAATTTTTTTATTTTTGAGGGACCCTGAGTCACAACTTGTCAGATTTGAGGCGCTTTGTTTTACGTATCAAATAATGGCAACTATTTTACTGGGACCAGGACTTAAAGGGACCGATGCGGTCATACAGACATTCCAACACTCGCAAGTGCGAGAGGCAGACGGCCTTGCCTGTCGCGCTGACGGATTCACCGCGTGCATCAACGACGCTGGAAGGGTTGACAGTTTCCTCGACAGCATTATTTGGCACAGAGTCGCTCTCGGCCATTGAGGCACTTTGGGCAGCAAGGCTGCAATTGACTTTCAACAATCTGACATCTTGTTGCCCGATCAATGTATGAAAGTGAGAGGAGAGGAAGAGCCGTGCAGTGCTGAACAGGTCACGTTGCTGATCATTGTACCAGCGGCACTCGTGTCCATCGCTAGAACGCGCATCGGGCATTTTTTATTATTGAACGAGGCGTTTGAAGTTCATTTGTATTACTAATGCACATACGAATGTTTTTTATTTTATTTTATGGTCCAGACAAAGCTTTTAAACCAACAAAACCGCAACCGCAACAACTCCCACACAGACAGCACGCGACATTGCTGAAGAAGATCCCAGTTTCCCCAGTGTCGGTGCAGTTGGATTCACGACACGGCTGCAGATGGGACCACTGGAGTTTGTCAGAATCTGGCAAGTCTAAATATGCTCAATAACGAGAATAAAGTTTGTGTGATGATGCACTTTATTAGCGTGTTTCAGATTGAAATCGTATCACCTCAGGGTTGATCTTCGAAGATCATGGATCTGCGTATCGATGAAACTGACAGAGTTGCAATGGTAGGTGTCGGAGTGTGCAGAGGTGTTACTGCAGCAGGTGTTACTTTTGGTGTTGATAGTGCTGCGGTTGCTGCGACAGGTGGAATGTACGGCATTGGAGTTGGTAGTGCCACTACGGCAGTGACGGGTGTAGCAGCTACTACTGCAGTTGGGGTGGCTACCAGTGCAGCAGGTGGTGTGATGATTGGTAGGGGTGTGGGAGAGGCTTGTGCAAGTGCAGGTGTGACGCCTGGGCGGGTGCCGCGTAGGCTTATCGCAGGATATTTTGTGGAAAACGTTGCGAAGGAGGACGGCGCTATTTATGTGCGTGCATAAGTAATTGCAGCTACGTGTCCGAAACTGAAAAGACTTTGATGAACAAATAAAAACTCTTTTTTTTCATCCAGAGTTTAATATTTTCAATAAAATGTCATTTTTCTATACTGGTGCTGTCCCTTCTTCTTCTTTCACAACAATACGAGTTTAAAACAGCAGCGCCGAGAACGTGACCGCAACTGCGAGGATGCCGAAAGTGTGGGCAACCTGTCCAGCAGCACTCTTGGAAGGAGTGGCAGCCGTGGTAGACACAGGGACGCTTGATGGGGACACGGATGGGATCGCCACCTTTGGGATCGTAGCGTTCGTGTTGATGCCCAGAGCACGGCATCCATTTGGAACCAGACCCACCTTTCCAACAAAACGAAAAATTAAAAAAATCAATTTTTAATTGGGGTCAACATGTTCAACAAAGGACCGACCAGCCCCAACTTACCAGCGCAACAACAGATCTCAACTCTGTGGCATTACACCCAGCTGTGATGCACGCAGAGAAAGTGTCAAAGTTGGTTTGCAGATCAGCGCACACTTTGGTGATGGCATCCAGAGTGATGGGCGTCACCCAGTTGGGCAGCGCATTCAGACATGTCACGCCACAAGGGCTGACCCCGTTGATGGCAGAGTTGACGAGGGACAGCGTTGAAGTGTCTTGCTGCGCTTGCACTGCTGTAATGGCCAGACCAAGCGTCAGTGCGAGTTGGGCGTACATGGATTTGGTTTTTGCTGGTTGAGTTGCGGATAGAAACAATCTCGATAAATCCGGTTTATGAACAGGGTGAACCTTTTATTCAACGCAGCGTCTTGAATGCAACCCTTCAACCCTCAGCTAGTTCGTACCCCAACGTGTTAGACAGAAAATAATGGTCATTATGCAAACAGAAGCGCCGCTGACCCAAGACCCCACATCACAGCCACACCAGCAGCACCCGACCCTTTCGTCGGCGCAGAGGCGGCAGCAGCAGCGGAAGAAGTAGCAGCAGCCTTTGCAAGCGGTGCAATGGTCGCCGTAACCTTGATTCCCAACTGCTGGCATCCAACAGGCACCAGCGCAGCAACCGTGCGTGACGAAGAAATCTCAGCCCCAGTGCATGTCGAGTCGGTGCATGAAACGAATGAGTTGAGGTTTGTCTGGGCGTTGTTGCAGATTCCCGTGATGGATTCACTGGAACATGTTTGTGGCTCAGTGCAAACTGGACAAAAACAAAACAGAACAAAAACTTACAGAGTGACGGGAGACACGTAGCCAGGAAGCTTGGCAATGCATGTCTGCCCGCACTTTGGCAGACTGGAGAGTCCCTGGTTGACGATAGAGAGAGTCTGTTCTTGGGTGACTCCGCTGTTTGCCTGTGCAGCAGCGAGCGATGCAAATGCGGCCAATGGGATAATGTATGCCAACATGTTGTAGGTATGAATGTGAATGAGTTGTTTAAGTTTGTTAGAAGCGGGAGGCGGCCAGTTTTATACATGGGGCAGGCATAATGACAATTTTGATTTTTCATTTGTTTCGAACAACCAGGAACACCCCCACGCACACAACATTTGGTTTAAACGTACGTTCTCAGCACTTTACTTTGAGACTACAAAAAATGGATGCGTTCACTGCAGACTTTGGCAGAAACTCAACTGACACAAGTCAGAAACTGAAAGAAGAAAAAAAAAGCAAAAAACAAAAAACAGTAAGGTCCGTGTCCAGCTTAAAGCATGAGGAGAGCGACAGCAGACGCAAAGAGTCCAAACACATTCATCATGGACGCGCTAGAGTCCTTCTTGGCAGCAGTGGTGGCAGCCTTGGTGGCAGTGCCAGTGGCAGCGGCAGAGTTACCGGCAGCCTTGGTTCCGTTGGTCTTGACGGCAGCAGAGGCAGTGCCGGTAGCAGCAGCGTTACCGGCACTACGTGGGGCGCCGGCAGAAGCAGTGCCTTCAGCAGATCCGGCGACGACACCACAGAGGGGGGCAAGTTCGGTAAGCTGTTTTTTTTTTTTTTCCGAGCGGAAATGGGGGGAAAAAAAATGAGTCGGGATCAAGGCGCAGAAGCAAAGTAAAAAAAAGACTCTCTCTTACAAGAGCTTCGAAACGGGTGAGATCGGGACCAGTGCAAGCGGATTCACCGCAGGTCATGATGGCGTTTGAAGCAGCGCATGCGGCTTCAGGGGTCTGTGTGCAGTATGATTTGGAAAAGGGTCAGCAAGAGAGAATGAATGCGTCCCAAAAAAAAAATGATCCGTACGGCGTATTGCATGATACAGTCCATGGCACATGGGGGGAAGGCCTCCTCGAGGGCGGCGAATCCAGCACCAGCACCAGCTCCGGCAGCTGGGGCACCAGTGGGGAGGGCGGATCTGACAGAGGTGGCAGACTGTTCCATCATCATGCTTCCCATGCTGGACTCCATTTCAAGGTCCATGATGGTGGCAGTTGGGGCAGCGGCAGAGCGAGACACGGAGGACATTTTTGATTTTTTCGGTTTTCTTTTTTTTAAAAAAAAGGTCCCATGGGGTTGGTTGGTTGATATGAACTCGGATGACGTTGAACAATGATCACGTGACAATCCAATCGTGTTCACCCGTTCTTTGTCTTATTCACTGCGAATAATGCGATTTTATTATTCGTGTTTGCTAAGAGAGACTGCTCACAACAACGCAAGCATGGCACAGAATGATGCCAGGAATCCAAGAACAACTGATCCAACTGCCCCACTTGCCTTCTCTCTCGATGCTGCCTTTGTGGTTGCAGCAGTCTTGGCTGCACTAGCAGAAGTAATCTTGCTTTCCACGGCGCCTGCTGTGCTAACGGCCGCAGCAGCTTGTGATGAGGTTTCAATTGCTCTTGCAGCAGCAGTCGTAGCAGTTACAGCAGCAGCAGCAGAGGGTGCTGCTGAACCGGCTGGACCAGCAACTGCAATTCCAGAACTGCAGAAAGAGCTGATTCGGGGTCCCTGGGAAAGAAGGTTCAACCATAAGCTTTTGCGATCGATTGGATGGTAAGTAGAACTTACAATTGCTTGAAGTCGGGCAATGTCGGCTGGGGCAGTGCAACCTGTTCCTTGACTGTTGACACACACGCCAATCTGGGCAAAGTTTGTGCAGATGGAAACGGCATCCTGTGTAAAAAGTGATCAGAACGAGGCCCAGGTTTCAAATCAGTGCTCACAGTTGCTTGGCCGATACAGCTGGTGAGACACGGGGGAGAGTTTTCGAGGATGGTTGCAATTGCGGCAGCAGCTTCAGCTCCGCCAGTGGAGGCAGCAGTGGTAGCAGTGGTAGCAGTGGTAGATGGGTCCATTTGTGTTCGTGGATGGTTTTTTTTTTTTTTTACTTTTTTCAATCTTCCGCTCCGGACAAGTCAAAAAATTTCATACTTACGCTGTCACATCAAGTACTGGTAAGGAACTGCTCATGAGAACCACCCTTTCCAATGTGTCAAACGACATATCCCCTGCTTCAATGGCAGTCTTCATTCGCGCATATAAACCAAGTCAATCAAATCCTTTTACTCAAACAACCTGCACAGTTTCGCAACACTTCATGCGCATACAAGTCACACTCTAAACAGTAATGCTCTTTACAAGACGTGCATTCGTACCGCCCACTCCCAACTCCAGCATGTCCCATCAACACCCGTTCTTGCACTTTTAGTTGTTGCTGCAAATCCGGATTCGATTTGCTTTTGGCGGCTTTTTCGTCGTCGTCGGTTGACTTTGGGAATGGTAATTGACAAGCTCGGCAATACGTTGACTTGTAACTGGATGTTACATGCACATGATCGTAAGCATAAAATGAATAAAAAAGATGTTGCTGCAATCAACTGGTACCTTGACGCTAATGCAACCTCCTTGTACGTAGGAACTGGAAACAAATGATGGTACGATCTTGCCAGCAGAACACTTGACACTAGAGTGAGCGAGCAAATTGGGCAGTCTGTGGGAAGATCGCAGACAACCGTTTTGCACTTTGGACACATGTATCCAGACTGTGTTGGCTTCTTGTGGCTTTTTGAAAGAGAAAATTTCAAGAATGAGACCACATATCTCCTAAAATATCTACATACTTTGCGCATAGTGTCGGAAGTTCGAATGTGGAGCTCGACGGGAATCCCATTTCAATAATGGCCAAACTTGAAGATTTATCAGACTCAATCGGTGGCGGGGCCACATGTCCTCCCAGAATCTCTTTCAAATGTCCTTCATTCATAACAACGCTGTAAATCCCTTCTCCGTCCAAAAAGCCATTCAACAAGTTTGCTGCGATAAGTTTTTTAAGACGCGAAATCACCTTTCGTTTCTTTGCATACGCGCTTGCAGATTTGCATTTCGGCGCTTAGCCCGATAATGGATACTCGAATGTTGTCCGTTTTGAGGGATTCGATGGTATCAAAAATATTTCCGGGATCGCAAGTCATGAGAGCGCTGTATAAAATCAAGATTTCGCGAGATCCGTGCGACGGTACATGTCTAAAAAATAGAGATGCGAAGTGCATGAGTTAGAAAGGGGACTCTCCCGAAATAATAAAACGAAAAACAAAAAAAAAATCAGTTTCTCACAATAATGACCGACGCGCAATTTCCAACGCATTCTGTAGAGACGGTTCTCCACGCGGTTCTCGATTTGACCGATTTCGAATGGCTGAAATGTGATCGGACGAGTTTCCTGCAACATTATCGCACATGAGATCCCTTCAAAAAAGATTGAATTTGCGCACCAGTCATTTCCGTCAATTTCTCAGCTCCTTTGTCACGCGTTGCTACAATCCCGATGCTTCCCAACGGATTGACAACCAAAAATTCAGAAATAAACGTTTCCGTGGCCGCCAACACGCATTCGAGACGTGTTGGAGGGAGCCCATCCGCCGGCGCCGCCATTGCTTCGCTCAAATCAATCACAACAAACAAATGTCTGAGTTTTCGCTGGATCGTCAGCAAAAGAGAATAGTTTCTCCAGGCATCTTAGCTGCCTCACCGAATTGTGCCTCTGTGAAGCGGAGTCTCGCTCGCTTTTGCGGCTGCTGTTCGACGTCGTTTTAAGCGGTCTCGTGCAAGTAAGGCCAGCGTGGATGCGAGCGAGCCGTCATTGTCCTCCTGTGGAATGGGAAAGTGTTTAGCAGGAGTTGACTGGCATCGTTGTGGACACGACCCACCTCCAGTGCTTCCCAGCTGCGTTTGTACGCGCTCTCCCATTGGTATGCATGCGCTGTGGGCACCGCCTTATCGTCGTCCTCAAGCACATCTCCACCAGACATTTTGTTCACTTTTATTTATTTACTTTCAGTCAATCGCAAGCCAAACTCTTTATTCCAGCATCACTTGAAGCCACGTAGACTTTGACAAACTGCTCAACTCTGTACATGCAACTGCCGCATTGGGCAAATGGCCCAACTGATCTGAACTCCCTTGACTCACTGATGGACACCAACCATCGCTTCCCGCCCCACCACTCGCACTGCCGCCTCCAATAGAATCAATCCTTGCACGCGTATATACATTGCTATTTGTCATCAAGTTTCGTTCATCCGGGTTTTCCGTGTGAAACTGTGTTCCGGGTGTATGGGTGGTGGTGGCGTCTGGCGCCCATGCAATATACATTGGTTTCTTTTTGGTTGTTTGGACAGGATTATTGTTGTTGATTGCGCAGAGACTTTCCTCCAACCTTCGCTTTGCTGTGATTGTATATGTGCAGGGAACTTTCCTGGTTATGCAAAGACTGATGTTTTCGTAAGCAACCGTTTTTCAACGAGAGAAGCGCGGGGAAAATGCAAACCTGCAACGAGGTCTTAATTTATCGCATTTTCTCTTTTGCTGCCTGCATCCTTCGCAGCTTACTGGCCTTGTCAAGGGAAGATGGATGGGTGCTTTCGATGTTGACTTCATTGGTGTTTCTTTTGAAGGACCTGAAGAGCCGGATACATTACTTGTTCGCCTCTGAAGTACGTCAGGGACAGGTTTCGCAATATGGCCAGCGGAATTTTGCATATGGATTGGATATGTAGTTGCGTGATGTTGATTGAATGGAAAAGACGGAGCTCCATGCTGCGGAAACGGAAGACACGACAGTTGTGAAAATGATGGATCTGATACAGTGGTTTGATGGGCGGGCGGCTTCATAAATTGAGGATGCGTTAAATTGTTTTGAGTGTGGGGATGAGTGTGACCCAAATGATCCGCAGCCAGCGGCACGGCTGACACATCCAGCTCCTCTTCCTCCGGGTGCCCTGTCGTAGTTGAAGTGGAGAAGACTAGACGGACCGGTGTGTATGCACAGTGTTGGCCTTTTGTAGAGCAGCGCGAGCAAATTGGCCGGGTTCCATCACACTTTTTGCGGATCTAGCGACGCTTGGGGGTTAAGCATGGTCGTCTAAAAACTTGGGTTCAAGTTGCATACCTTTCTACACCGGTCACAAGCAATCGTGCGGGGTTTTCTAGCAGCAGTGGCAGTGGGGGTGTCATCATGACTGTGGTTCAGTTCGCGGGAAACATGACGCGATTGGACGCCGCTCTCGGATGGACTGGCGGTAGGTTGCTTCTGTCTCTGGGGATGGTTCTGGGGTGGCGTTGAGGAGCGGGACTCTCGCCCGACATCCATGTGCTGCGGTGATTTGCTGAGTGTTTGCACACTTTTTTTTATGTGCAAAAATAGATGAGAATTGCCGATTTTTGAGGGGAAGTCCCCCGTTCAGTTGTCCGACACTCGCTGCATTTTGTGGGTTCGGACGCGTATGCGGCTGTGCGAACAAGCGAGTTGGTGTGCTTTGTGGGTGGCCCGACCTGGTTGTCCGTCTCCCGAGTTTGCCCGCTCCGTGTGTCCGCTCGTTCTGTCATGGCCACGTGACACGGGCACCTCCTCTGCTCGGCGACTTTGAACAGGCTCCGGATGGGCAGCCAGGTACTGGAAAGCTGTTCGGATACAAGTTGGTGCCAAGTGATTTCAAGACAGCTGCTGTGAACAATTGGTCAATTCGTGTTGCAGGAAGAGGGCGATGAACGTGACAAACGATTTTTGTGTTCGTGTGGCTGTGCAAACCAACTTCTTATTCTATTAACAGGGGGGTGCTAACGACGCTTAAACGAGGAGAGGGTGCGATGATGCACCAATATTCCAACAATATTCCATCATTATTTCCATCAATATTATTCAACTCATTCCAGCATGAATGACACGCTCATCTTACTGGATGTAACGCTGGCATCAGCACAATATGCCTTCTCCACAAGTACAGGTGGTGGTGTAGGGCCACATGATACGTTTGAATGCATCTCGCTCCCCTCATCCTTCTTCGTCTGACTCTTCTCCCACGGCACCTCCTTTGTGGGATAGATGTATTCGCACCGCAGTCCCTTCAGCTTGCAAGAACTGCAGCTCGGTTGCAGCCTGTACGAAGAAAGCCAAGTCAGTAAACTATGGTATTTGATGCTTATCACCAGCAGTCACAGGGCAAGGGCCGGCCGTTCGAATCACGCGCTGGGTTGCCTGGCGGGGTATCTTGATATGCAGGTTGAGAGGGAGTGTCTTCATGCGCAGCGGGCGGGGTGGCGAGACCGAGCGTCGGAATGTTACCCAACAAGGATGAGTGGCCACACAACAATTTTTGAGTGTCAACTTTGACAGGTTCGCCAACTTCGGGTTCTGTCTTTGCGG
This sequence comes from Chytriomyces cf. hyalinus JEL632, assembly GCA_025435555.1. Classification (NCBI taxonomy): domain Eukaryota; kingdom Fungi; phylum Chytridiomycota; class Chytridiomycetes; order Chytridiales; family Chytriomycetaceae; genus Chytriomyces; species Chytriomyces cf. hyalinus JEL632. The sequence continues at coordinate 76,770 of JAIWWG010000104.1, read as the reverse complement.
CTGTGTCTCCGTTCTTTGGCAGACTCCGGCGAGCGTATGGTTTGCGCGAGGTATCAAAGGTGCATTCGATGCCCAGGTCCAAGCACCGACTGCATGCAGAGCCAGGCTCGAGCGAGTCGCATCTGTTCGTTGGGTGTTTTGTCAGCATCCGTCAATTGTGGACGTATCTATCCGAGTTCTCACTTATTTTTTGCGGTAGGTCCAGCACGCCTCGCATGGAACCTGCCTGCGCCGCTGAGTAGCCGTTGAAGAGGCGGCAGCTGGGTATTGGTCCCCGTCTGCGCCTGGCACCATCGGTCCTCGCAAATGCAGTCGATGAACTTGTGCGCTGCTTGTTTCAACAAAGGTCGAATTCGGCAGCCGCTGCATTCTCGGCCCAAACAAAAATTCGGAAAAATTTGAAAAATTGGGCGGGCAAGTTCGGGAATTGGGCTCAAGGCTCTTTTTGGAATTTTCCCCTTTTGCTTTTGATCTGATTGGATGAGAGCACAGTCGCCACTGCTGGGGAACAATGGCGCAGTCTGTCGCCGTTCGTGGCAGCAGCGCCGGTACGCTGACACCGGAATACATGACTTGACACCAACAACTCATTCCGCACAAACCGAAACTTTCCAAAACAATTTTTAGGGTTTCGAAAAATGATCACTCATCATCATCTCTGGCTTACAAATGTGCTCGTTCGGTGCTGGGAAACGTGTCCAATTGCCCGACGAGCTTCGTTGGAGAGAGGAGAGGAAACCTCGTTTTTATTCAGCATTTGAGGAAGGGCAGGAAACAGATGCGCATCTTAAGTAAAAGCATTAGGGGCCAACTAAACCGGGCGTTTGCATGTAGAGAGTGTAAAGAGGGAGAGTGTAAAGAGAGAGAGAGAGAGAGAGAGAGAGAGAGAGAGAGAGTAGGAGTATAGAGAAGAGAGTATAAAAACAGCGAGAAGCCCTTCAGTCGACAAGGAAATCGATACGCATGGCCGCTGCCGCCCGAGCAGCTGCCTCATCGGATGCTCGCCGCCGCCGCAGCTTCTCGCTCGCTTCGAGACTGGCCATCACTTTCTCCTGGTTTTCCACGTGTGCTGGCATGTACTTGCACTCAAGCCCCTTCCTCTCACACGACAAACACGACGGCTTTGTTTGGTCGCATTTTTGCTTGCAAGCCCGACACGCTGTGCACGGAAGAGGACGCCTGCTCGAGTATTTACGAGTGAGCCGGAGAGGCCTGATGCTGCCTGACGATCCTGCGAGTTTCGCCGCTTGTGCTTTAAGGAGTTTTGATATTGATTCCGAATCACGGCTGTCAACGTTAGTCACGGCTGCTGGTGCCGTGGTCGGCGCTGCTGCCACACTTCTATCTGCAGACACATCGGATGAAGGTGGGCTCGGGGGACTGTGTTGTTGCACCAAGTCTGGAAGTTCCGCCAGATGCTGACTCATCACATCTAGATTCGTTCGCCCGATTTCGCCGCTCTCAAGCACACCACTATCTAGCCCCGCGACAGAAAGGAGAGAGAGTAAGCTTGACGCTGCTGACGGCGTTGTATCTGAAGTGAGGTCCATGCTAGCAAAGTTTTCCCGTGTGGCCGAGACATTCCCCGAGTCAAAGTGCGAGCCCGCTGAAGGAGACAACTCGCTGCCGGAGTGCACGCTGCCTGTAGTAACAGAGATGGCTGAAGTGGTGGGACTTGTCTGGTAGGCTGGCTGCTCGCGAAGGCCGAGGATTGCGGCTGCCACGTCAACTTCGGTGAATGTTGAAGACATTTTTTTGTATGCCGATCTGAAATGATTTCAAAGCCTGGTAGCCTCATACTCAAACGTCAAATAAATACCCTTGTTTTTATTATTATTTACGCTCGATTTTGCTCATTCGCTTTTCCTTATTTAGTACACATGAGTGCTGCTGCCTCTGAGGCAGTCGCGACACAGTTGCTTCTTCCTTTTCCAAGCACGTCCTCGGCCCGGATCCCAGCACTGCCCAACCGGTTTTCAAGCGCGAGACGAGCGCGCCATTTAGTCTGTGCCGCTTTTAAAGGCGGAAGAGTGTAGCGACACTTTAATCCGCGAACACTGCACGATTTGCACATTGGCCGAGTTCTTATCAGACACAATTTGAAATAAGAACAATTTGCTTTGATTAGAAACAACACCCACCAACAACTGCTTTTTAAAAATTGAAAGCTCACCTGTCGCATTTCTTTTTCTGACGACGGCAAACGTCACACGGAATAGGCCGCGTCGTCAGCTTGGCAATCTCAGACTGGTATGTCGTCACCAAACTCGCCAGCGAAGGCTCTTCAGGTGAAGAGTCATACTCTGCCGGCTCCTCTTTACACTCTTCGATTCCATCCGATGAGTGAACATTTGAATCAGAGCTTACAGGTGAAATTTTTGGAACTTGGTGAGAAAAATGGCTGCTGCGCGAGTTTGGCAGTGGTGGGAGATGAGAATTGTGCGAGTTCACCACAACAGGAGACGGCGGGTAAAAGGGATAACTTGCAGGGTAAGTATGAGGGTGGTATTGGTATCCAGGATGCGGTGCATAATGTGCTTGATGCATGTAGTGCTGCTGCTGAGGTTGCGGCAGACTTGGGGCGTAAGGAGGATAAGACGGATAATACTGACTTTGGCCGTAGTGGAAATATGGATATCCGCCCGAGTAATAATGATCCGCGGCGTAACATGCGTCGTGAGGGAGAGATGGCCGTGATGATGATGCTGGCGCTTTTGATTGTGTGGGGGGTGCCACGTGCGCCAGGTGGACGACATGAGGTGGTGGTGCGGGGGTTTGTTGTGTAAACAAAACAACACCCGAACACTTTGACACAATTGTCGGGTTCTGGTCTCTCCCACCGTCGAGAGGGACTGCTTGTGACGGCTGTGGGAAAAGACTCACTGCGTGGCGGTGGATTTCTGGTTGACGGTGTTTGGGTTGTAGGGTTACGGATGGCTTCGTGTTACATTGACCAGCAACCGCCAAGATGGGTTCTGGACTCGAGTTTGGCAGCTGGGTATCGTGTTTCAGTGAGCCACGAGGCGGCTCGTCCGGTTGGGGGCGCAGGAGAGGGTATACTCTATAATATGGTGAAGTTACTAAGCGTTAGTAAGCGATGGAGAGCGACAAACATGGTTGTCAGCGAGCGCCGCTATTCATCATCAAAAGACGCCTCGTGACACACGGCGACAACCGGACTTCAAGAAGTTAAACAGGGATAGATGCTTGCCTCTGGCTGAAGTGGGAATCTGTGGCGACAAGGACTGAGCTCACACCAGGCACGCTCTCGGCAGGCCGCTGGCTTTGACTGACATCCCGAGTGTGCAGAGATGACTCCGAGCGTAGAGCGAGTATCGCTGAGGCGGCATCGATCTCCTTTGCCGACATGTGTGTTTGTTGTTTTGGGGATAAGGATGATTAGGACCGGGGGTTGTTGTTTGCTTTAACTTTTGCAATTTTTTTCTGCCACAACTATATTCGCCAAAAGAGGATTCTTCGCCGCCTTTCAACGGGCCCAGCGCCTGCCCCGCTCTTTGCATGGATCCGTTACATGCGCGTTTGGGTCTGCAAAGTCTGGTTACGAAGTCGCCATTGTTCGCACCGATCTGTAAAGTGAAAGCATCGGGACCGTCGTTGCACAAATTTTTCATTACTAAGGCACTTTATCGGCACAGCGGTTTACTTTGGACTGGTTTATTGGTAAGAGTGCCTTCTTGTTGCACCAGCAAATCGAGCGGAAGTCGGGACTCAAAATTCAGGTAATTGTCGGGGTCCTCCTTTTTTTTGCATCTCCCGCGTCTCGCCCTTCACTCTTGCCAGTTCCTCTTTGTACAGTCGAGATGTCACAGGTGTCATGGACATGAAGTAGCTTTCGTTTGCACCAACTCGATGACCCTGACTGTGTTGGCTTGTGTTTGATATACTGCGACCTTCATGAGATGATCTCGCCGGTTGAAGGCTTGGCCCCGCAGACGCTGAAATGTGCTTGGCAGTGTTTCCGGCCGTTGGAACTTGGGGAAGGGTGCGTTGTTGCCTCCTTGCCCTTGAATTATCCTTTAGAACCGAAAGGGGCAGTTGCTCCTGCGTTTTTCTCACGCATGAGCCACTGCTTCCTTCTACACCTTTGAAGCTTTGCGAACTGGCGTCCTGGAATGATTGATCCACCAATTCCCGCATCTCTTCCTTGTGCATGGGGCGAGCCACATTATTTCTCGGAGTGGATACATCTTGCTGCGACAGCGATCTGTTTTCGAGGTCCCAATTACGTTTGCGCGGCTCGTCTGGCTCCACAATCAAATAGGATGTGTCAAAATCGACAGAGACTGCTTCGATCCCAGAAATCTCATCCAAAATGCCATTGTCCAAATCAATTCGCTGCTTGGTTCCAATGGCCGATGATTCCAGAGCATTTTTCACATCGCCGTTGGACTCGTTTTTGAAAAAGCCTGAGAAACTTCCTTGCGAAAGCTCAAAGAAATTGGCTGCTTTTTGTAAAGTGCGACCCAGCGAAACGTCAGACTCCGATCGATGTCCAACATGGGAAGTTCCTTGATGTGCGTCAGAAAGCTTGACGGTGGATGCTTTAGTTGGAACTCCGATTCTTGTTGTTTCTTGGGCTGCATCCGAAGATACCCGTTCAGACCTGACATGATGACTGGGCCCCTCTTGCCTGGCAGATATTGATGGTATAAACAAGTTCTGCAAGTTAGAACTTGTCCTCCTCCCTGGCTCGGTAGTCAAGGCAGGTTTCTCCAGCACACTGCGGTTTGAACTTTTTTGCTGCATCCGGATCGAAACCTCATTAAGCAAACGTTCAGGATCCAAAATATTGAATTCATCGTATTCGACTCGCTCATACGCCACATTTTTCTCAGCGGAATTGGATGCAAAGAACGACGAGTCTTGAATTGAAGTGGAGGCACCGCCATTCTTGGCAACGGAACCAACACCTGAAGTCCGCATTTCACTCTTACTGAGAACAGGTCTTTTCGAAGTTTTGGGCGTTGAGCCTTCAGATTCCTTGTGAGACACATGACCCAGTCCCAAATGCTCAGCCTTGCCTGATGACTCCGTTTTGGGACTCCAACCGAAAAAGTTCTGAAACGATTGAGATACGGCGCCATCGTCATGTTCCTCCAATTCAGATGGGGGCGGTATTGTCACATGGGCAGCTGAAACGACCGATTTTTCGAAATGGGATGCGGGCGTGACTTCTTGATGACTCGTGCGAGTCGCCTCGGAAGGATACTTTCTCGTTGGAGTCCTGTCAGTTATATCATCCCCATCTGGTTTTTGGACGTTGTATTGCGCTGAAGCGGCTGGGTATTCTAAATAATTCATGGACCGGTGAGAGGATGTTATGATGAAAATGTCTGCCTCAACCACGGGAGAAACTGGCTCATCGGAGACTCGAGCAGCGTCAGTATTGGATCGAGATGGGACTGCATGAGAAGGATTAAATATGGACGGCGCGTGAATCGACAAGTTGGTATTTGATGGGAGATACAGCGATTGCTGGTACGCCTGTTGCTGCTGGGTATATTGCTGCTGGTGTGTGTGGGCATCGTACGTATGAACTCCGTCATAGTAGGAAGGATAGAGTTGCGTTGGTGCTTGAGAATATGCATCTTGAAATGGAACAGCCATGGATCGCATTCCAGATTGTTGCCCGTAGTAATACGCAAGATATTCATCAGATTGAAGAAGCTGATTTTCCGAAGAAATTTCAGCATCTGAAGTCTCAGAGTCGCGGAGAGACTGCTTCGTGTGTCCCAGTTTCTGAGGGGAATCGTGGCCACCTCTGGATGTAGTTGAGCGCGCAAGGGACGACTCCCCACGAGCCGTCTTGAACGGTCCGGATGATGAGCTCGATTCGTCAGCAATGTTGCTTTTTCTACTGGACGGCCGCAAGGCAGACTTGGAGGCCCGATTCGACACCATTTCTCTGTCAAGCATTTTTGTGATTTCGGCCACATTTTCCACAGCTTGGCGCGGAACTGCAACTGAAGTCATGGACATGTCATGATTCATTCTTCCGCTAGAGTCACCGCTCGCAAGTGCACGCCAATCATCCCATCTGATATTTTTGGCATGAACTTCAATAAAAGGGAGGCGCTAACTGAGAACGAAACTCACGTTCGCGTAACGACAGCACCAGTTTCATATCTTCCATGTCGGTTCGAATGATCTTTTGCCCCACCTGCCTCTCCAGCAACTTGCCGTGTGGCACCCCATGAAAAGTCATCAAAATGCCAAAACGCGTACAGCGGCAGGACAAAGTTCCAGACTGGCAAAGCAGCCAAATAAACAAACATCCAGCCTACATACTCCCATTCATACGTTGTTATGAGAATGAAGAATGCAGGACAAAAGAGAGTCGCCAACAGCTGGTAGAGCGGGAGAGTGGGGCCAACAAAGAAAGCAGCGACAAGCAAAACAAACATCAAGGAAACGGCAATGGGAAGGACAACTGTTCCTATGAGTTCAAGCTGGTATAAACGATCGTCAGTAACTGCAGTATAACAGCGGAAGTCGTTGAACGCTCACCAAAATCACAAATTTCATGGAAAGGCAAAAGACGCCGCAGAGGTTATTCACCATCAAAAGCTCCAACAAATTATGAATTGTGCTGTTGATCCACCTTCTGCGTTGACTCAATAACACCTCAAATTTATCAGGAACAGTTGTTTCACACTGCGCTTGCGGTACAAATATCATTCGGCGCTTTGGACATCGAGAAAGCATGAGTGTTGTCAGGTATCGATCTTCTCCGAGAAGTAAAAGATTTTTCTTGTGCAGCGTGTCCACAATGTACTCTTTGTAGTAAGACATGATTTCCGGGTGAATCAGCAAGGGCACCATTTCGCGAGCTTCTTCCGGCGACGGTTTGTCTCGACCAGTTCTCAGTTTATCACCCTTGATGCGGTACATTGAAAAGCAACCTGCCATGCACATGTTTCAGCGATGTAGCATATAAATTGCTGATCTCGCTTACCTGGAAGACAAGTCACACCACCAAACACGCTTTCGAATGCTTTCCCCAAATGATGCGAAATGTAATACTCGAAAACTTGAATCTGGGTGACCCAAGAATCTTTCTTGTTTTCTATCCGCGTCTCTCCACACAGCCCCATAATCTTGGAGTCATTCTTCATGGCTTGCACCATAAAATAGAGGGATAGTTCGTCGACCGCGGTATCTGCGTCCACCATCAGTACGAGGGAATATTCACTTGGGCTGACATCCCCGTTGATGGATTGAATCTTTGTGGCCAAATCAAAATCAAGCGGTGTCATTCGACCGTCATTGAAGTTGACACTTGAAAGGAAATTCATCAGAATCATTTGAGAGTCGCGTTTTCCTCTGTTTCCTGAGCGTCCACGGTTTGTATTCTCTTCGTCCAAAGATCCACATTTTATAACAGCAACCATGGGAACTTTACCCCCCGCACTGTGATCGTAGTAGCCGTGGTGCTGGGCAGAAAACATAACATCAGTCAAAAAAGCGCAAGCACCGCTGCGCTGGTGATTTGAATAATCACTCACCACAGTGGCCATATTATGCTGCCGCTCTCCGTCCGCGATTGCGAGATAACTTTGTCGAGACGGCGTTCCACTGTCCTGACCATTTGAATCCTTGCTGATGAGAGAAATGACTGCTTCGGGAGTGCTTTGAGGGCAATCGCTGCCAGTCACAAGTCCATCACAAACAATAAACAGCAGTTTTCGCATGTCCGGATAATCAGTTCGCGCCAACGAATCCACAGTCTTCTGAATGCTTTCGATCGTTTCAGAGTAACACGTCACCAAGATGATAACAAATGGGTCCGACTTCAGCGGCGCATTCCGTCGCGAAGACGTGAGAAGAGTCATGTTTAAATTGGCTTCAAATGTCGTCTGAGATACATTCGGGTTCGCCACGGAGGAGGCAAGTACTTTTGGCTTTCGATGTCGACGCTTTCGATATGGAAGATGCAACTCTTGATTATCTTTATCAAAGACAATGTGCCCCGCCAGGCACCAGTAAAAAATGAATGCCATCACGAACCGAGTCACCAACAGCAATACGATAATGACGAGGATGGCGCCTTGAATGAATTGCGTTGCGCTGCACCCAACACTTGCTCGATCGACGTAGCCAACGATATAACGCTGAGCCAGGCAGTTTCCAATAGATAGAGTTTCATACGATGCTGCACAAATATGAGAATGAAGTGCCAAGTATCGGAGAAGGAAATTCTCATCTTACCTGCTAATGCACGCGTGGCATCCAGTCCAACATTGTTCCCAATAATTTGCGTCACTGCAGGATTCGCACCAAACAGCTGTCCTGACTGAGGTGTCGTCAAATAGGAAGTCATATTCAAAACAGCACCTTTGAAAACCACAAGAGTATGCGGAGCGATATTGTTCAGATTCACATCACTCCAAGAGAAATACGCTCGTCCTTTTGGAGTGAGCTGATCGATAATTGCAGCGTCCAAGCAAGCTGCAGGTGAAAGACTGCTGCCTCCAAAACGCGCTCGCACGCTACATGATTGAGGCGCACCACCAAATGAAGAACAAGCCGTGGCAAGGAAGAGTGGAGTCAAATCAGCGCTCATGAAATCTGACGTAAGAACCAAGTTTGATGTTTTCGAAAGCAATTGTGCTGTTTGATTGAAGTCATAAACATGTCCGAAAATAAATATTGCTGAATGATAGGCCAAATCTCGATGATTTTCCTGGTTCAAAACTGCGTTCGAAACAAGGCTTGCGATGGAAGGACAGAACGCGAATTGAAGTCCGACAGTCAAAAACGCGACTATCGTCATCATCACGCCGATAATTATGCAGGAAGCCAGCTGGATATCGAGAATCAGTTTCGAGAGAGAGAGAGGAAAGACAGAGCATGGCTTGTTGTATTCACCTTCTCGCGCCATGCTTGAATCTGTCCACTTGAATGCTTTGGATACCACTTGATGATGATTGCATCCCAGCAGCAGCATGTAAGCACCTTCGTGATCCAGACCCACCAATCGTATTGTACATCTTCGTCTTCTTTTGCTTGTGGATTGTCCCTGCCTGATGTCGTTGACTCTTCCCTCTCCCCTCGGGCATTACTGCTACTCGTATCACCAGCATTGACATCGTCAGCTGGTTCTGTGTTAAAGATATCCTTTAGTGCTGGTCTTTCTCTGCGCCGAGCTCCCATCGTGAATGCATCGGTATGGTCGTTTCTCTTGAGGGAATGTCGCACGCTATGGCTCGCGGCACGTTCCTGCAGATACGGATAAAGAGAAAATGACAGTTTAAATAGGCGGAGTAACAAATGATGTTCGTAGGAGGTTACCTGGACCATCCTCCGCCGCGTGCCCGTTGTGGTTGGGACTCCAAGCATCCGCATGCTCATGACCGAGTACCTTCCTGTCCCTCCGTGGACTCTGTTTGCATGCCCTGTACCTGTCCTGTTCATGTGGTTGTGCTCCGCCATCTTTTGGTTTCTTTTGTGTCGAGTGCTTGGCAATTTTTGGGAGTCTTTGACACCAGCCGTTAAATTTGTAAACATCTTGAATATATTAAAGAACAGCATCTGATGTTTGTATGTAAGTAGCATACTTGCGACGCAAAAGGGGTGGTTATATTGCCGCTGAAATGTGAGGTAAAATAAATACTTCGAAGTAAAATGAACGTGTCCCATTAACCCTCTATACGACAACAAACCCATCCATATCAACCATGTCAACTTGATCAATACTGTTCCCTTCCTCCGTTCGCTCAAAACTATCGCGACTGATCCCCTCTGCTGCATGTCTGTCAAGATCAAATCCAACAAGGCTTTCCTCAGAGGCTTCCTGGTACCCAACGCTGGGCGAATTCGTTGACGCCAGCTCGACAGAATCCATATCAAATAACCTCCCGTCTTTGTCGCAGTGAATCTCAACTAACCCACTCAACGATCTGGCAAAGCTCCCCCTTCGCTTGAAAGAAGGAAACATCTGATCAATCGCGCATGGATCCCCATCAGCGCCACGGCTCGATAAATCTTGCAGCACTATCGAAGCGACCATATCATCTGTATACGATGGAATCATTGATTTCGAAAGAACTTTGGAAACTGGTGAAGGAGAGCGCGCATTTACGCAGGCAGATTTTCGACGCCCACTGGTGAATATAAACTGCGCTGCCGTGTATGTTGGTGTGGTGGGTGACTGTGGTATTGGCCGTGGTGACTCTTGCTGCCTTCGTTTTGGTGACGCAAATCTAGAAAAGGAATCCTCATGAATTGCAGACGAGTAGTGATGCTCCACCGCAGCTGGTAGGAACAAGCTTTCTCCAGTGCCTGCATGGATAAGCCAACAATTTTTTTAGCTTAAGGGTGGCGCGGAACTCAATAATTCGAATCTCATCGCATAAACGAATGGAATTATCAGAGACAACAGGTCATGGGGCGCGCTGAGACTCACCGTCCAGCTCGTTCAAGAAGGGATTGTCGCCCCTGCAATCGTTTGAATAATCTGACAATAACCCCGCAAAGGAAGCGCGAACCAGAGCGTCTCCAATGCCGCCGAGAACGTTGGAAAAGAGCCACGCAGCTTTCCCTATCACATCCGTCACAGGAATTTGAAATTGATACGAGGTCACGGCGGCACTCGAAAGCGTTGGATCATGATTCGGTGGGCATTGAAACTCGGATGACAAGTCGTAATGGTCCAAGTCCCCCACATACGTTTCTGAGACATTTGTTGGAGATAGTATTCGAACATGATCGGTTTCGAAAGAGATGGTTTCAGGCGCTGTGATGGAAGGGAGATAAGAACCAGACACGGTTATTGGCTGGACAGGTTTCTCAGAAAACCACAGTGCTGCAAGAGGAGACGGGATAAATCTCAGCAGTGTCTGAGCCACAAAAGCCTCAAACAGGAACCGATCTATCGTTTGGAAAGAAGAGATTTTGTGGATGAGAAACCTTGAAAACCAGCGGCAATCGAGGAAATCAGATAAGACTCAGCGCCCCCTCACTTACCATAATCGATAACAGCGGCATCGAGGGCGGAATCGTTGCTGTTGCGTACTGGAGAACTCAGGACCAGCTGCATCTGAGGCTGCGTTGGTTGGTGCGTTTCATCTGCTTGGGTGGCACAGTTATCTGTGTCTGTGTCTTGTTGGCAACTTGCTGGTGCGATTGGCACCGTTTCGTCGGAGTATTGTGTGGCCATTCTTTGTAGGTCTGGCGTGGGTTTGTGTTCTGCAATTCTGTTCGTTTGGAGACGGGCAATGAAGCTGTCAGAATTTGACGTTCAAAAGATTTTCTTTTCTTTTCTTTTCGTGCACTGATTGCGTGTCTGAAATCGGACCCAGGACATGACGTCATTCAGCCAGTCGCGTAACTTATTTATTTTGAAGACATTATATCGAGATACACATGCGCTGCTCTCCCTTGCCAGATGCAATCAGCAACTCGATGCGCGTGTTTCAGTGTTTCCTCGTTTCTTCCACAGTAACTTCATTCTGAATGCTGCTGATCTTTTTATCCTGAACAGCGCGTTTTCAAAAGCATGCTTTCGCCAGCTGAAAGTCTCGATATCTGTGCTCATAATCTGAAGTTAGTGTATGCAGAGACATAGGATACTTTATACAGATTCAAAATACAAAACGTATATTAGAATACAGCTGTTTGGAATAAGATCCAGCAACAACCACACCGTGTATGTACACAAAACTGGAAAGGTGATTTTGGGAAGAGGCGTGATCAAGCATCACATTTGTGATGGTAACACTCTGAAATGGCAAATGGATTATTTCCCCGCGTGGCTTTCAACTCTTTTAAATCAGCGAAATGGCGCAGATTTTCTCAGCACACATCAACACGGGCCAAGAGTTTGATGGAAGTGACACTGGTGCTCGTCCTGACGAAGCTGCCTCCTGGGACAAGATCAAGATCGAAGCTAAGGTAGTGAAATTGTACGCTGATCCAACCGTCATGCTCCCACTGTCGCAGACTTTTTGGGCAAATCTTGAAAAGCTGAAGGCTGAACAATCGAAATAAACAGTGCGGTGCTGCACCTGCGTATACGTACGTTACAGTTTCCTCGACAGATAAAGCTGCTTTCGCGAGAATCGACCATCATCGGTATGCTTTACTGTCGCGTTCGTTGCAGCGTGTCCTCCGGCGTTTCAAAATTAAGCTGAAGCGCATCTCTCAGCATGCACTGTTCCTGGGAGCTGAAGGAGCTGTACCGCCGACAGCTGTAAGAGAGGCAATGCTGCGCTTTGACGTGAAGATATCGATCGCTTTTAGTTGTGGTTTTTTGCTTTGAGTAAAATTTGAAATTGATTTCAGCAAACACAAGGCCAACAGTGACCAATGCTTCAGCGGAGGATCTGTGAATGTAAGTTGGAACCAAATGCTTGCAAACGTGACTTCCTATATCATCGAAAGCTCCTCAGCAGCCAAGAGTCGAGCAGCAATAGACCGGCACACTCTATAACACAACCAATCAACACAAACAAGCAGCGCAACGGTCGCAACTTGGCATCTACATCTGAATGTGGTAAGTGGAACTCACTTACAACTTTCCGATGGGACTTAACTGCCACTGTTGCTTGTCAGGTTAGCGATACTTACGGCTTGCGACCTTAGGATTCCTGGACCGGTTATCGAAATTGCAGCAAGCTTCCATCCACGTAAAAAGAAAGGTAAGGCATTTTGAAGGCCCAATTCACTGTTTCTCCTTGCTTCAAGATTGACATTGCGCGCTTGTCAGGTGGTCGACGAAATGACGGGCGATTTAAACCGCGCGCACCACGCGATCAACTCACAACACCTCATTCATCACGCATGCAGAGTCACAAGTGTTCGAAAGAGCAGTATACGGGCATGTCCAAAGGCTCATTGCACTGTTTCTCCTCAATTTAAGACTTGGCGTTGTGTGCATATCGAGTGTTTGGCGCAACAACAACTACATTAACTGTCTGCACCACGAAATCAACTCACAGTTAGAACACGAAGCGAATATAAGTTCTTGTGCATCAATGTGAGTTTATATTTTTGCTCGCTTTTTCGATCCACCCTAACGCGTTCCATTGTTGGAAATTCGCATCCTTTCAGTTGGCTCTTTCGACATAAATGCATATAATTATACACCGCGATAGGTGTTTGGGATTATTGGGGTTAAATCGCGTGGTGGATGGTGTGCTGTTCGAATTTGCGTGCGCCACTCGTCAATTCGCGAATCACAGTTTGCGCAGCCAAGAGTTTCTTAACTTGATCCAGAAGCTGGCTATCGGTGATTGATATGTTCTGAGGTGAGCATGCCAAAAGGGACCATTGCCGATTCTGAAAAACAACCACAACTGCGACAGGCGATCAAATTTCATTCATCAAGCATGCAGAGCCGCATCGAGGATGTATAAGGTGAGATTTGACTGGAAGCGCTGTTTGTCTAGCTGAATCATGTTCTGAATCAGGACAGCGACGCGACCTGTCTCTCGCATCCCCGCATCTCTATCCCCTCTCTTCTCTGCAAACGCAAGCTTCGAATAAAGCTCGTGTGCCACTCAGCACTCTCGTTTATTTGCTCGCGCACTCCCGTGCTGGTGCATTGCTCGGCCAAGATGCTGACAACCAAGAACCCCATTTTTGACAGGCCGGACAATGCGAAACTCCGCTCAACTGCCAAGCAAACATCAAAACAAAAGTCGCGTCATCAAAACAAACATTGTCGGAGCATAAATTTTGGACCTTGCACTTTTGCAAACATTTGACAAAGATCCAATAATGCCCGCCGTTACTGCCTCCTTTGTTTCCATGAGCCCCCAGCGACAAGTCGTGGAAGCTGCCCCCAGTGACCCTACTTCAAGCTACAGCGACCCCAGCGATCCCAGCGCCCACAATGTTGAATGCACGCCTGTGGCAACACAGACCCGCCGTTCACGTTCTTCTCCTGTTCCTTCTCATGATGATTCCCCTGCACTAACCCCCACTTTTTGGTTCTCTGAGGTCCCTAGATACCTTCAGCTTCTCCGTGCGCGCGGTGTCGATAGTGCCGATGAATCGTCCCAAGTCTCCGAGACAGCCGAGGATGTCATCGTCGCGCCGCGTTGGGACAGTCGTCTCCTGGACTTTGGTACGGTGCCAGGGGCGACTTACCTGCATGAGAGGGTCGAGGCGTACTCACAGGACTTTTCGACGGAGTCTGTCCAAGATCTGAGCGCGTTCAACTCGGCCTGTGACCGAGTTTTTGGATCCGGGTTGGACTGCTCTGGTCAAACCATCTGGATCCAGCACTTGATCAAGGTGACGTTTACTTTATTTCTATTCAATGTAGATTGACTCTGACTCTGCCTCTTGTATCTTTTATCCCTCAGGCCGAGGAGGAGTTCTCTGTTGGACCGACGTTTGGCACAGTTCACGCACGCAACCTGGACCTTCAGGCAGGCTTCATGAAGACGATGTTACAAGCGCTGTTCAGTGACGCTTGCGATTACGAAATCCCCCGGGAGGTCGTCTACCGCACGCTGGCATATTTCGACTTGATTTTCGCGAGATCAGTCAATATTGCCGATTGGGATCTACCGGACATCTACGTGGCATGCGTGCATATGGCAGAGTTGTACTACAGCCAGGGCATGAGGAGATACAGCCATCAAATCGAGCGATACTGGAAAAGTGTGTTGGGGGCCTTCCGCATGCTGTCATACAAGCGGATGTCACTGAGCCGCAGGATTCTCAGCATGTTTGAGTGAAACCTGGGTGGCCCGACGCACTTGGACTGGCTATTTGTCTATTTTGCAAACTTCACGGCGTTGGCGAAGACGGACGCTGACGCGCTGGATTTTGAAAGGAAGCTTGACATTCCGGAAAAGATCCTCGTGGCCGCGTTCTGGTTCTTGGAGCGCGTGATCCAGTCGTACCAGGTGGCCGACCTTCCTTACAGCATCATTGCAGCCGGCGTTTTCAAGGCGGTGACGGAGCACTTGGCGCCGGATCGCGAGCTGGATGCATGACTTGAGTTCACTGGATGCACCGATGAGCAGCTGTATAGGGTGATTCAATGCATTGCCGGACTCGAATGCCCGGTTGGGTATGACCGGGTTTCTTCCGTCCATGCGAATGTGATGCTGCAGGGGGGCTACGCGTTTGATATGAATGAGGTGGTCGAACCCGCGGCGCTACAAGGTGATGGTGATGTTGTGGATGATGAGGTGGTGGTGGCTGGAGTCGAGGTTGTGGCGGCTGAAGCGGAGGTGGTGGCTGCAGTACTGGATGCAGCTGCCGCTGAAGCTGAGGCGGAACCGGCGGTGCGGGTCAAGAAAGAGCGGGTTCGTCGTAGCAAGCGAATCGCTGCTAAGGTGCCACCGAGACGGTCTGCCCGGATTGCGGCGCAGAAATGAGTTAACTGAGGGATAAACGAAAGTCAAACACGCTACACACATGGGATACGAGATGACGAGCCGGCCACAAGATCGAGACCACCCGAAGTCCGACAGCTACGCGTGCGACACTGGAGCAACAGATCGAATCCCGACGATGCTGTCTCTGCTACTTGACAACGGCGAACCACTCTTGGACGATGATCGACCGACCGACAATGCTGAAAGCACCTGGCTTATCACACGCGTCAAACGATTCGCGAACTACTAACCTTCTTTTACAGGTGGTGGGATATGATTCAGGGCCTCCTCGCGGCTCCCACTGAAAACGAAAGCATCTTTTGCGTTGCTTTCGGCTGACACTGAATCTCGATTGCGAAATACAAGCTGGAACCGAATAAAACCACTCATCTCGTCTGTAAAAAATTCCATTCATTTTTTTCTTGAGTATCTGTTCTTCACGACATGCTGCACAACTGCCGACCAGTCAGTCGCGCAGCTTATTTTATTACTCAAAGACAGAACATTGCGTCGAAAAGACAGTTGCACAGTCATTCGATACACATGCGCGACAGATTCACTGCTCTCGAGTCACTGATTGATCGAGCATCTGTAGAGGGATGCGTTTCTTCAGATCCAGCCTATGTTAAATGCAAGGGTATCAGTAAGCATGCATCAAAATTACCCCAAGCGAATCAGAAACCTTGACTGGAAACTTCAGCTGCTCAAACAACTCCGCAATCAACAACGTGTGCGAAAGCTTTTCACGCGCCTTCATGATCTGCACGATCGCTGCATCCACCTGATATTGCCGATCCGCAAACACTTTTTCCGTTGTATCCTTGTTTTCTTCCACAGTCTCTTTCATTTGAATGCTGTTGCCTGAATAGCGGGTTTTCAAACGCGTGGTTGAATAGGTACGTGTCGGTTGAGTGCACGTCCCGTCCTTTCGGCTCTTTTATTAGAACTCGCAGTTTGCCGCATGCGAGAGATTGCATGCAATGTGCGTTCGAGCTCTTTTTTGGGCGCTCCATGTTGGTCGCAGCAAGAATTTCGGCACACGATAGGATCGGCTTGTCGTTAAAGAGAAGCAATACTGCGCTTTGAAGCAGGAGACCGATAGTTCCTTTGTAGCCTTCATGTGCGCAGTTGTTCTTTTGTTCCCAGTTTCAGCACCAGGCATCACTGCAATGAAGCCCTTATCACCTTTTTTTCAAGCTCGCTTTAAGACACAATGGCCAGCTGATTCTGCCAAGTATTAATCGTGAGTCACCTATCCGGTGTGTGAGTCGGTTGCATTAATATGTTTCACGCGCCATTTTATGGGATGCTGGGAAAACAGAGTGTCCCGACGATGCTGTCTCCGCAAGGCCGCTACTTGACGATTGCTAGCCCCTCTTCGACGACAAACGAACGGCCGACAATGCCGAAAGCACCTTGAACATCAACCGTCTGTCTCTTTTTGCTTGATGGAATAAATTTAAATTAAGAAAAGTGAAGAAGCATGGGCAGCATCGAGTGGAGAGCATTCGAAGAGGTGAGCGGCAAGGAAGAGCGTACGGCACGAAACACCGAAACACTCACGCATTGAACTAGCTTCAAGGGGTCATTACACAGCTTCATTCGGAGGGGAGCAGCAACCCGAATCAGTTGAAGGCACTCGAGCTACGCCTCATTCGGCTGCGGCCATTGCTCGGTCGAGTCGGCGTAGAGAGCGAGGCGAAAAGCGCAGAAAGGCGGAAGGATATATCGACGGGTATATATGTTTTATTTTGTTGCGTGGGACCTCTTTCGAATACTCTTCATCGGATGCCCGTCTCAATGTTCGCTTATTCTAATCCAATCCCATTTCAGGCAACGTAGGAAATGGGGCCCGTGCAAATGCTGCGTTTGTCCGAGACGCGCTGCTTGTGAGCGATTTGCTCGGAATGAGTGAGACAAGGGCCGTATCTCTGATGCGCCATGCGCTGGATGCAGACACGGTTAGTTCTCTGCTTTGTTTTATGTATCAGTGTATCATCTTCTCTCTCCTCGTCAAAGCGCGCCGGAGTTCTCGTTCTTCCCACTGCATCGTTGATTGTTGAATTAACTCAACTACTCGCATTATCATCAGGCGTCTCTCTACCCAGACAGAGTTCCGATCGAATGTGCTGTACGTGAATACCAGCGCGAGCGTCTGGCTCTTGTCGAGTGCCTCGATTTGATGCTCAAAACTGCGTCCTCGTCAAATCTCTCGCAGCACGTCCGTCGTGTCTGCAGTCACCATATGTCACTTATCCTCGCCGATTCAAACTTCACTGCGAGTATCCTTGCTTCACTTGCGGATTTGGCCGCCCATATTGACTCCCTTGCGAATGACAACTCCGCGAATCCCAAATTTGTTACTGGCTCTCAATTAAAATCCATGGGAGTCTCGGAAGCAATTCTGCAAACTACCGCTTTGGGAGCTGCTAAAATCCGATTGGCTTTATCCGCGCTTTTGATATCCCTTGCGCGATATGCAAGCATGTCGTTTGCCGACGTGGTTCAGTTGACCACACTGGTGCAGACTTGCACCGATACGGACCCAGTATGGGCGGCTTTAAGCACTGCATGCATCGCAGGACTTCAGGGCTTGCCAACGACAGCGGAGCTGACTTCGGATCAAATGCATCTGGTGACAAAGCTGAACACAATCATTTTTGGTCAACCGAATGCTGTATCGAAATGGGCCATCAAAGGACTTCAGGAAACAATTTCTGTTCAGTTTTGCCTGTTCCTGAGGCAGGCCCGTCAAGCGACACCGCGACTTGAGGAGAATCTTGGCTATCATGAAAGCTTGGAGGCGAAACTGAGTCGAACACTCAGTTCTTCGCCACCTTTTGAGTTTATGAAAGACAGATTGGTAGCCTGGTCTACTCTGGATGCGAACCCTCAACAGCCAGTCATTGATGTTGTGATGGAGGCAGACGTTCGAGATGACATTCTGTCCGTTGTCCAAAATCTTATGACAGGGTTGTTCAAAAATTTAAGTCGGTGTGTTCGAACGCTCAAAAACGAAGCTGAAGATTTGGAGGCCGCTGCTGCCGCTGCTTCCGCTGGAACTAGCACGAATGTCCCCTCCGGACTAAAACAACTGCTTCAGCTGGTCTATGCATTATTCAAAGATCGGCCAGATGCGGGACTTTCGTTTTGGACAGATCCAGACTTGTTCAAATTCTGCCGCTTTATGATGGATGTCCGGTCAGGCTCGCTTCTCCAAGCATATTTGGATGTTCTCTCAGCTCTTGCGACTGGTCCCCAATCTGCTCAATACGCTGCTGAATTCATGAGTGGACAGCATGCGCGACTCTCTTGGGAGGCTCTCTTCCGTTCTCTTGATTTTACGGCAAAAAGTCTTGCCGCCCATCCGGATGGAGAAATGCACCCTGACGAAGTCAACTTGCAGCGCTCCTTCTTGCGACTGTTGAAGCAGGTTGTGAGATTCTCTCAAGTTGCACGCACCGCTCTCTACTCGAGCGCTCATTTGCAAGTCATCAATACCCTCTTCAATCTGCTCAACCGAAGAATCAGTGTCGAACACAAAGCATCCATTTTGGAAGCCATTGCCGCGTTTGCTATCCCGGCAGACAAGGGGAGCTTGAGCGATGTTTCTCCAATGATTTGGCGCCATTTGGAGCAAGCCGAAGTTGTATCTCGTGCGCAATATACGAGCGGCTTTCATTTTGGTACTTTTGGGGGAAATGCGACTTCAAGCGGAGGGGCAGCTGGTGGCAGTGCCGGCAGTGGTCGTGCAGAAGGCATTCGGTTTGACCTGGAGCAAATCGAATCTCAGAATCAAACCTACCCTGAAACTACATCTTTCATGCTGCTACTGAATACCCTGCTTTTCGCAATCAAGCCGAACCAAGTGACCGGCGCCGTGGATGCGTTCAGCACAAGACTTCAAACTCAAGGTGGAGTCAGCCACTACATTCATTTCGCGGTCGAGGAAGTGTTTCTGAAGATGCACAACCGTGCCTTCAACTCTGTGGACGAAAAATGGCGGATGATTGAGCTCTGCTTGAACCTATTTGATCAATGTCTCAAATCGTTTGAACTCATGTACGCTTCGGGAGAGTCATACGATAACCCTGCGTTTGCACAGTTGCGGGCTGATGCTGCCTCGGTTTCTGTAGAGGCGGCCCAAACTGTTCTTGTCACGCTCCACCCTGGGTTTTCTCTGATGCTTCGTATCCTTTCTGGATCGCCTCTTTTGAAGAGGCTGTTTGAGGTTGCGTGCATCGACGTGGACGTTGTGAATCAGTTTGGACGCAAGTGTCAACCGCTTGCTGCCTCTGTAAAATTGTGCCTGCGCATCTTACTGCGCGCGTTCCACTTGCAAAAGTTTGTGACTGATGTGATTGCACAAGATGCGGGTTCGTATCTGAAAAACACACCTTCGGTCACTGGAATGGATCAGCTGTTTGCGTTTTACAAGGACACGGTCGTTAAAATCGCACTGTTTATTAACTGCGAAATTGACGATGAAATATGTTTGTTAAGTGTCAACTTGGTCGCGGCGGTGTCTCAGAGTCCCCTGTTCAACACAATTGATAATGCCCCAGGACGATACGGAAAAATCAATCGCCTTGTGAGTTTGTTGAGCTCCAGTACATACTCGAATCAGATTGTGTCTGGTTTTGTGAATCGGCTAGGGATTGAGGAGGTGGAAAATGCATTGGATCTAAGCGCCGAGTCTGGCGCAGATGTTGGTTTATCTGGATTGAAGCTGGATACGTGGCGCGATCCAGATTTGGCAATTGTTCTTTATGAGGGAACTGTCCCCGCAGCCTTTTCTGACATGCATCATCTTGGATTGGCAAACTTGATTCGACTATCGATTTTGGATCTGCTCGTTGAAAATCTGGATGGAGCTGGAGCAAATGCGTTTCCGACGGTTTCCCATTTTCTGCTAGGATACAATATGAAATCAGTTCCGCAAGTGGAAATAGTGGAGGCTGGCAGCTTGAAAGGACGCCGTAGTTGCTTGCACAGTATTTTGGATTTGTTGCGAGTTGGAACATCAGACGATGAAGGACGGAATCAAGTTACTGATGCTGACGGGGAGGTGGATCTCGATGTCCCCCTGTTTTACCGCCATCCGAAATTGAGCGAACGATGCTATCGCTTAATGTACCTGTTGTGCTCTGACGACGTGACATCAGCCAGCACAATGCGATTTTTGAGAACTACAGAGAACTTTTTCTACCGTCAACTGGAAGCTATGCCAGTTGATTTTGTGGTGCCAATCTTATCTCGTGGTGGTGTAATGGGGGCTGAAACACCGGTGGTTTCTTCCACTCAGTTGCACCAACGGGCGTGGCTAATGCAACTGATTGCATTGGAATTGCATGTGACCACTCTGACTGGACAGCGATCGCATGCGCAAAAACTTTTGGACTTGCTACTGATTAGCCCGGTCCCGGATCTGGTAAAATCGACCCCGTTCTCGCAGTCCATGACGCGCTTCGATCAACCGTTGACGAAAATGCTCGAAATCCTGAACTCGCTCGACTTCAACAATGGTGATCGGGATCAGTCAAGTCGGTCGCCGCAATTGTCGTATTTCAATGACCTGGACACATCCAAATTTATGGAAGTCGATGAGTACGGATACACTATGTTTGATCTCAGAGCAATCCATGGCTTCCTTCTTACAAAGCAGCGCTTCTTGGAGAAGCAAAGTAGCTCGGGTATGGTGCATGACAGCGACAGAGTCAAAAGCGAAATCACATATATCCTGCAAGAGCTGCTTGATCGAAATGCTCGCAAAGAAAACTTGGGGTCTCGTATCCACGCGCTGTACGGCTGGAGTCTCATTGTACGCACAATTCTGGGCCGCGGGTACGAACTGATGCCGGCAGAATCTCGAGAAGAAAAAATCCACGCTCTTCTAATCAGCATTCTGCCGAAATTCAACCACCCAAATGCATGCAGCGATATGGTGGAAGAAATTGCGCCTGTAATCCTAGAGCTCTTGTACCGTCTTCGGGAAGACTGTGCGTACCAGGCCATGTTGCAAACGGCCTCCTTGTCAGTTGAGAGGGGTTTGAAGGAGGGTGGGAAAAGAGACGGCGGAAATGCAGCTCAAAAGCTCAAGTCGACTGTGGATACGTTGCAGCAGACGATTTTAAAGGGCCTGTTGGACGGCATTGCCAAACCAGATGCGTCCGCGTCCGTGAGAGAAAACTTGTATTCAGCTCTGCTGCATTACCTGGGCTATACAAGCCCATCAACCGAGGAAGAACTGGAAGCGCAAGGACCCAAAGGACAGTCTTTGAGCGCGTACCGAACTAGTCTCCTGATTGGAAATCTGAATGTGATTTCAACTTATGGAGGGGATAAACTGTTGGAAATTGTGTGCCGCGATGCTGCAACGGCCGATCGAGTGTTAAAAACTGCCGCGTTCGCCCTGTTGGAAGCTCTATGTCAGTTGGCTGGATACTTGCAACGTGGAACGAGCTCCGAGCAGCTGAATGCAATCATTGGTTTTATGGTGAAACGAAATTTCTTGACTGGATTCATTGGATCGATGGTGAAGCAGGAGGATGTTGCAATTCAAGCGTTAATGCAAAGCGATCCAGGTAGTTTTCCTGATTTGTATTGAGTAGTGCAAGCACTGATTGTATTTCTGACATCTTTGTTCATAAGCTGCCGAGTACTGGCCTTCCCTGTACATTTTTGAGGCCAAAATGAGCCTTTTATTGCGGATTGCTCAACAAAAAGGTGGCGTTGAACAGCTCACCGATGCTGGTCTGATTGAAGCGTTGACGGATTGCAAGTTCATTGATGAGCGACCCGATGCTGAATCTGATCCGATGGGTGAGTGACAGCATCTAATAATACCTTTGAATCTGACGGACAGCCGTAAATAGACTCGGACAAGTTTATGTTTGGATCTACCGAAATCTATTACATGACAGCCACGCCTGTATTGGAGTTGCTGTGGCTTGTTGTTTCATACGGGCGAGAAAATGCATCTTTGATTCAAAGAGTATGTTTTCCTTTCGATGTGGCAAAGAAAAACATACATTAATGCGCGCATGCAGATCTCTCAATTCCTATACAATCATCAAGAAGCTTTCGTTGAGATTCTCAAAAGCAAAAATGCGCTGGCGAACTCTTCCGCCATGCAAGAACTCGAACTGGCCACTGCGATTGTGTCGTACTTGGGAAACAACCGACAATTGCTAGAATTTGGGGTATGAAATTCTCATTTGTATTGTTTTTTGTATCCACATTCTCATTGGTCGGTTATCCTGTCTCGCAGATCCGTGGCTCTGGTTACACTTCTTTCCACAACATTCTGATTTCCTTGTTGATGCATTACATGAGCGTCGAAGTCGCTGGGCGCAGCAGCGTCAACGAAGAGAATGTTGCAAATGAACGCCACGTTCAAGCCGTGTGCAGGAACTTGCTTGCATATGCTGAGTCAGTTTCGAGCAGCGAGCATGGTTTGCGCCTTTGCTTTCTTTCCTTTCTTTCGCCCCATTTTGGATGCCTTGGTCATTTATGATGGCTGATTTTGAATCGAAACTAGGATCGGACGAAGCGAGCATCAGCTTGGTGTTTTCTGTCGAAGCTGGACCAAAGACTGGTATTTGCCTTGCTCGCTGCTGTATTCTTTGTTCAGGAATTTTTGACACCAAAGCACACAGACAAATCTCGAATTTCCGCATCATCGACGTTGAAAGCTCTCGGCCGATTTATTTTTCAATACGAACGGGCTGCTGACGACTACCGCAGCCTGAGCAGTAAAGCTTCTGATATTCAGCGGTTGGGCGTGGATGAAATCAACGACATTGCGAAACGCGCGCAGGTTCCACTGATTGATGAATACTCCACCCTTCAGCGACAGCAGATTGCGTTGCAAGAATTAAAGAAGGAATCTGTTAAAAGAGGCAATGATGTGGGCGTGTTGCTGCGTGAGTTTTTTATTTCCCCGTTGTGGATTCTAATGTGCTGACTTTTCTGTTTTAATGCCAGAAATCATTGACCATTTGCTTCTTCTCACGTGGCGGTACTTTGAGTTTTGTATCGGGACCGAGAGCAGTGTGAAGCTGGACTTGAGTAACCAGAGGTACATGCGCGGAGCCTCGGCCGCAGCGCAAAACGGAAATGGGACTGGTGCCATCACCAGCAACGAAGACGCAGAAACTGGCAAACTGCGACAGGAGTTAAATGCATTGCTGGAAAAACTCGCTGATTTGGATTTGGTATGTTTTTGGTTTTGTTGTATAATTAGGCCAACTAATTATTGTATGTTGAACCAGACTGGGCAAGAAGAAAACCGGAGTGTGTTTATTCAAATGCTCGGACGTAAACTCCGCGTGTTCTGCTGATTTTATAACAAAAATAAAGGTGGAAAGAAGTCTTTCGTCCGCATGAGATCGAGGTGCTTATATCTTGTTTGGGGAGGGAAATGCTTTTGACATGAGTACTGTCGCAAGAGCTGCTGTGATCAGGCGGAAGAAGCTGTCTCCAGTCTGAAAAACAGAACATCAGAAGCTTTGTGCAAATCGGATATTTTGACGGAAGTTTCAGAAGCAGTGTCGAGACGCGGAAGACGCGCGCAAGTGAGCATGTGGATCTCGGTGGCGCATCGTCGATACTTCAGCGGGAGAGACTGGCAAACGAGATGGAGCGGTTGACTAGGTTTTTATGTGAATAATATTTACATTTTATTTACCAAACGCATAAAAACTGAAAATTGTTTGAAAGCGAGATTGAGTGCAGAGTAACACAACAGCGATTAAAGTACAAACATTGGGCTTGCGAACATGGGTTGCGTGGCGTAAATGGGAAGGCGCGAGACAGCCACAAAGGCAACCCTGGTTCGAATCCCTGTGGGTTGACATGATATCAGGCTTGGTGCTGGAGTGGGAATACCTTCTCGTATTTGTGATATAAAAAACTCCGTTTTTTGGTGCGCGTCGCTGTTTTTATTCCCGGTGCGCATTTGGTGAAAGTGAAGGTGCTTGGCTGTTGGTTGAACGTATGAGTGTGAGCAGGACTGGAGGGCTGAGATGGCAGCGAGGGAGAGTCGAAGGAGAATGGGGAGAGGGAGGGGAGGAGGGGAGATGGTCAAGACAAAGAGTGATTCTGTCAATGACCCAAGAATTTAGAACACCCGAATAAATCATAGTATCTCAAAGAATACCGTTTACGAAGTTCTCACACGTTCAAATAAATCAGTTGCGCGCGTCTTTGTTGGTAGTAACCAGGTTTCTCCTCATAATGTGCCAGCTACGACATTCCATTTACGCGCAACCCAAGCAACCCCATATAAACCCACGATTCCCTTATAACCGGCTCGGTTATTGTAACCCCGACCTTCCTACACAGTCCACATGCTCCTCTTTCACACAAGACTCAAGACCTTCATCCCAACCGTGATTCCGCACTCGAAACTGTTTTCAAGCAGTTTGGTACCCTTCGGGAGCGTGGTAGCAGCGGCATCTGCGGTATCCATTGCTTGCACAGTTGCTCCATCGATTTCCGTCGCGTACAACATTCCCTGCATGTACTTCCCGAGAGATATTGCCATGCTTTCGGTGGGTGCCATTTGGTATCAATGTTCAGTGGTCGTGTTGTGTGGATGGGAAGCCTGGTTTGATTTCGAAAAGTGTGTGTGTAATCTCGCGCATTTCGCTTTGGATGGATTGACAATCGGCAGCGAAAATTGTCAAGAGACCGGGGTTTGAGAAAAAAGTTGTCCTACTACTTTGCCGTGAACTCACCTCCGCGAAGCCTTCTGTCCTCGCGTCTTCGTCATCACCCCCGTACACCTCGTATCCAGCAATGGGTTCATGCTCTTGTCCTTCGTTCTGTCCTAACGACCGCTTCAAAAGAATGGTCAGAATCCCTCGCTTGCATCTCCCGTTTAACATGATCAGGGATTCCTCCGTTATTCAACGAACGTACAGTATTTGCTTGGCCTAATGCTCGCTCAGACTCGTCGGATTCGTCCGAATGAATTTCGGACACATTTTCTGACTGCGAAGCTGTTATCCTCATGCTGCCACATAATAAAAGAGACGAAGATTCGTTCCATTGGTTCCAAATGCAAGATCAAAAGACATGGACTTTTTGAGTGGCGGCTTCAAAGCGGCAAGACGGTTCCCTTGAGGGAGACTGAATTCCAATTGCTTTCATAAATAAAAAGGAGAAAGAACAATAAATATTACCAATCAAATGGACAGCGACAGCGAGAGCGTCGACAGCCAGGCCGAATTCCTGAACTACATCGAAAGCGGAAATGTTGTTGACGAATCTACGCCGAATGCAAGCGGCGATGAGGAGGGCGACGAACAGGAGGAAGAGAGCGACAGCAGCAGAAGCAGCAGCAGTGAAGAGGGACAGATTGAAACAGAGGCCGATGATTGCGATGGAGCGTCTTTGCAGGACGAAGCAGCAAAGAAGGACGCTATGGTTGCTGTTGTTGCACTGGATCTGAAGGAAGTGAATGATGTAGGTGCTAGGACGGGCCAAATTCGGGTTTTCAACACTTTGAATAGGACACTGAGTTCACAGTCGGAGGTGCAAACAGATACTACGCTGGCGAAGCGCGTAAATGCTCTTTCTGTAGGAAAACGGGACATCTGCCAAAGGACTGCAAGGAGAAGGTTCGCTCGCATTCCCAGTTGTTTTTTGGCATGAACGTATTTAACATGCCTCACTAGGAAACTGAGTGCCTGCTGTGCCAGAAGGATCACGATCCAACTAAGTGTCCGTTATCAGATGTCTGTTTCTCGTGTTTTCGACTGGGCCATATCAAAGATGTGAGTGTTTTTTCATGTGTGGGTGAGTGATGCTGATACCCAGATATCTCTGCAGCTGTGTCCGAACAAATCATTCAACAAAAAATACTGCGACGCGTGCAGAAGCACTTTGCATTCGATTCACGTTAGACCCTTTCTAGAATGCGAAAGAAAAAAGAAACTCATAACATCAAAACATACAAACAGAACTGCCCAAATCTGTGGAGAACTTACAAACTCAAAGCATCAACTAAGCGGAAACGCGGCGATGCAGCACCCGAGTTGATTTACGCCTGCTACAACTGCGCTTCCAGCAGCCATTTTGGGGATCAGTGTCCTCACAAATCATCGGCATACGGAGTCCCATGCACCGCATTCACCATCTTGAACATACCGCGTGAGTATCTGCCCAGGGCAAAGGAGGTGGACCGACGCAGCTCGCGTGGAGGGAGCAGCAGTCGAAGAGATGACTACTACGAATCGCCGTCGTCGAGATCGAGGCGAGACTCGGGGCGTTGGAAGCACGACGGATATTTGGAGTCATGGGCAGCCAGGAACAGGCGCT
This sequence comes from Chytriomyces cf. hyalinus JEL632, assembly GCA_025435555.1. Lineage (NCBI taxonomy): Eukaryota > Fungi > Chytridiomycota > Chytridiomycetes > Chytridiales > Chytriomycetaceae > Chytriomyces > Chytriomyces cf. hyalinus JEL632. Next base: position 50,089 of record JAIWWG010000104.1, on the reverse strand, counting down.
GAAAGGGAACAAAATAAAAGAGTGATTTGTAATCATGCGAAGAATTATCTTTTCAAGAACAGCGTCTTTGTCTCTTTTCAGAACACAGACAGCATCTTTCTCAACTGCGCGTATTGTAATGAGTGTCAACAAGTCCGAGGAAGAGGTGCGTGGATTGATCTGGTTGAGGACCCTGTGTCTGAAACTATCTGCAGTGGAGAGCTGTTTTGAGCAGGGAGTAATTCCGCGTGCTTCGCGAGAAGGGCACTGAGGCTCCAGGCACTGGTCAGTATAACAAGCACAGCGCCGAGGGTATGTGTTTTGTGTCTCTCCACTTCTTTCGCATGTCCTTCTCCAACTCTGCATTCTCTCTTGCAGGTGTGTACACGTGCGCTGGCTGTGATGCGCCACTGTACAAGTCCACGACTAAATTCGACTCTGGCTGTGTGAGCACATATATCTGCAAAGCCCACTCTGTACTTCCTGATCATGTGTTTATGCTGACAGGGCTGGCCGGCCTTCTTTGATGGCATCCCCGGAGCCATCAAGCGCCATGAAGACATCTCGCACGGAATGGTGCGCACCGAGATTGTGTGTGCCAACTGCAACGGACATCTTGGGCATGTGTTCAAGGGCGAGGAAATGACGCGCAAATACGACTCAAACGAGCGACACTGCGTCAACAGTGTGTCCCTCAAGTTTAATTCTTAGTGGAATAAAAGCGTTGTTTTATGTTGTTGATACACTCTCTTTGGTGAATATTCTCGCTGTGATCAGACATCATCACTTGATCCATCAGTCCCCCTCAGCCGCCCCTCCCGATGCTGATGGGCTCAAGAAGAGGAACAAGAACACGGATGCTACTTCCAAGCAAGCTTGGGGGACATGATGAGAATTTCCGAAGCGGATCCAGGAATTGAATTTATTTCTGTCCTTCATCCGTCACAAACTCATTTTGAATTCTGCGCACTCTCCAACACCAAACATGTCGGCTGTAAGTGCCTCACTTCCCAGCACCCATGTCATCAACTGCCCTGCATCGAATAGGCGTCGTCTAACTCACATCCTTTCTCTCACCTCACAGCGCAGAAAAGAGACCCCAGACTCTGTAAGACACTTTTCCCACAACCACAGCGAACCCCTCGAACATTCCGCTTCGAAGAGAAACTCACTCAAAAACTTATCATCACCCAATCCCCTCACCCAAAACACAGCTCTATTCATCCGATGACGAGCGACCGATTGCCCCGAAATCAGACAGACGAGCGAAACCCGACACAACTCTTAACGAATCCATCAAAATCAGCAGCAAAGTGAGAATCTCTTTGTCAATATTGAGTGAGGGGGAAGTACGTTTTTTGAACCGTCCCCATTTTTTTTTTCAGACTCCACGATCAGACTATTCACGTGACGATCGACCCGCATCCCCTGCTGCATCCAGCGATCGATCCGGTGGAACCGTTCTCATCATGCCTCGTGGCTCTTCGAAAAACATACCCGCAACGCCACTATCTTCTGCATCAAACAGCCGATCCACCAGCGCTGGACGCGGTGGAAGTGGGGGTCGAAAACCGGGCACTGGTACTGGTGGCGGGAGTGGAGAGCGGATTGATCGAGGCGATCGAGTTCGAGAAAAGGATTTAAAAGGGAGTGAAAGGGATCGAGAGCGTGGTGAACGAGGAGAGCAGTCTCGGGATAAAGATCGAGAAAGGGATCGTGACGGGGATAGGACTCGAGAAAAGGACGCAGAAAGGAATCGAGACAGAGAGAGAGACCGAGATAAGGAGAAAGAGCGGCAAAAAGAAAATGACAGAAACAGGGACAGGGACGATCGTGACCCATTTCCGGAATCAAAAGAACGGCAAACGCTTCCTCGAACTCCAAAACCTTCTCAAAATAACCGCGATGACGTTGTGGGAAATCGTAGCGCCCCCAATATTCGCAAAAACAGCGCCGATTCTGATGGACCCATGTACAATGACACTGTTTTGATACCACGCGGAATGCTGAGTCGCAGAAATAGCGATGACCGAAACATCAACAGTGACACTATCGTTATTCCGCGGGGTGCGGGGACTCCGTTAAGTCGAAAAAGCAGCGCAGATCGTCTCAACAGTGACACAATTTTGATGCCGCGGCTTGGAGCTGGTGGCGGTATATACAGCAGGAAAAATAGTGAAGCCAGTTCTGCACAATTCCCAACTCGAGAGGAAACTCAATCATCAACGGCGTATGAAACCAGCTCCTTGCGACGAAAAATGGGCGCATCAGTGGTGGACGAATCGAAACAAAGTTCCAGCAAGGGCCGGATTTTGCGGAAAGGCAGTGCAGCTGGCCTCAGCACGGACGAAAGCGAAACAACCGCATTTGACTCAGCCGATCCATCACAGCTTATACCATCGGCGTTATCCGACAGCAAACAATTTAAAGTGCTCAGTCCTGATAAACTCGAAGAACGCAGAAAAGAGCTGATCACTTTAACAGGGCAAGTGAGTGTACTTCAGAATCGGTTGACTCTCGAAACCAAAATCCGAGAAGCTGCGCTGGCGCTTGCGAGTGGGACAGATCGAGATGCAGTGTCATCAGATCAGCTTGCCGTTGCAAATAAAAAAGTGGATGCGATTGCGAGTGACTTGTTCAAGGCGTGTTCGAAACTGATGGAAGGTTTGTTTAATCACTTGTTTTGTTCAATTTTTGGTGGTTGTGTTCATTGACTGATTTATTGTATTTTAGTGGAGCGTGTTGTTTTAAAGCACACTGCCGCTGTTCTCCGCTTCGCTGCCAAAAACGCATCCTCAACAGGCACAAAAACGCTGGACGAATCACTCTCAAAAGCGCAAGAAAACGCAACCAAACTCGCATCCTCCGAAACCAAAGTCAAAGAATACGAGCGCGAAATTATATTCCTCAAATCCACCGTCACACGTCTTGAATCTGACGCAGATCCTCGAAAACGTGAACTTGAATCTGTTAAAAAGAAATTGGATGCTGAAGAACAGTCGTCCCGGAAAATGGAGCGAAAGTTGCGGGACAGTGAGCGGCAGTTACGGAATTTGGAGGATGATGTCAAGTACTTGAAAAGTGGTCCACAGACTGCAAATTCAGACATGAACAGGTTAAAGTTGGATTTGGCCACCTTGCGTGCAGAGAACGGGGGGCTGCAAGATCAATTATTCACTGTCAAAAAGCAGCTCGGCGATGCGCAGGAGCAACTCGATGAGCAAATTGGCGGCATGGACGAAAAAGACCGGACAATCACGAATTTATTGAGCGAGCTTGAAGAAGTTGCAAACCAGCTTGAAGTCACTGTCACAATCAATGAAGCGTACGCTGTTTCCGCCGAGAGATCTTCAAACTCATCGGAAGAAAGACGGTTGAGGAAACAAGTCGATGTTCTCGAATCAAAGCTGAAAGAGCTCGGCAGCAGGACGGCCAGTAACTCGCGAAACCGCTTTTCGAAAGCAGAATCCATCTCGTTGAAGGAAAAAAGCAGCCAGCGAACCGACAACGCCCGCTCAGCAATGATGCAGCAGATCAAAGAAGTCACGGATGAAAAGGAGCGTGTTCAGGAACAGCTTTCAACGGAGCGCAACAAAGTGCGCGATTTGCAAGCGAATCTGGACGAAACCGAGAGCCAGCTCAGCAACATGGAACGGCAATTGAAAAAGGCGGGCGATAAAATCCCCGAAAGCAAATTGGTTGGGCTGAAAGAGATTTGGGCAATTATACCCTCCATTTCATCACTCAAATCGAAACCCAACGATGGCAAGGAGCGCGGTGACGATCCCAACACATTCACAATTGAAGATTTCGCCGTCAAAGTATCCCTTGTCAACAATTTACGCAAAACCCTTTTAAACGACATGAAAGAAAGCGAACGAAACCTTGAAAATGCCACAAGCGAGCTCAAAGCTTTAACCCGCAAGCTCGAATCGGTTCAAGAAACCGAAACCGATTTACGTGAAAATATTCAATTCCTGGAACGCAAAAACGAAAGCCTGGAATCCGAACTCGCATCGGCGACCCAAGAAACATCCATGCGCAACGTGTCCTCGTCCAATGCGCGCCAAGAAGTTGAGGCTCTGCAAACTGAACACTCCAAGGAAGTAGCAGCTCTGCGCGAACGACAAGACAAAAAAGTGAAGAACTTGGAAGCAAAATTCCGCGAAGAGTTCAAAACCCGCATTCAAGAAGCGACGGATTCCATCACTGCTGCCTCTGACAAAAAATTGCGCGAACTGGATCGAGAGTTGAAATCGGAACGTGCTGATCGACAGGATTTAGAGTCCCGTTTAGCCGAACTTGAGGCATCGTTTCAGAAAGAGAAGGCCAAGATCGAGGCTCGGCATCAGCAGGAACTTGAAGAGCTGACAGCCTCGCTTAAAGCTGACAGCGCAGAACTGCTTGATCGAGAACGCGCGAGAAACGACCGTATCCGCTCAGATTTAGAAGCCGAGATTGCCGAGCTCCAAGTCCAGATTGAAAATTCTTCATCCGGTTTAGACGATCAAGTTCGAAAAAATGTTCGAAAAGCCGAAGAAGCGCTCGAAGAGCAGTTCAGAGAGAGACTGGAAACCGCCGAAAAATCATTACGCGACCAAATCACCGATATGCAGCGCAAGCATGCTGAAGAAAAGGAAGACTTAGAGCAATCCCTTCGAGAAGATCTCACTCGATCGTCACGCAAAGAGCTCGAGTCTCAAAAGCGCATTTTGGAGGAAGATTTGATTGACCAACATCAAAATGAAATGGACACGTTGAAATCAGAGCACAGAGCAGAGCTTAAAAAACTTGAAGACAGCTACCGCGACGAAATCGAAGACATGAAAGCAAGTTTGGCGCGCGCCGAGGACAGCCTTTTAAGCTCAAAAAGTCAGTTCTTTGGAGACCGCGAGCGATTGCAAGAAGAGATTGATGATTTGGAAGAAGCGGTCAGGGCTCTTAAACAGGAAGCGTCCAAGAGTGCAGCTGATTCTGCGTCGAAATCAAAAGACTTGGAAACAGCGGCGGAAGAAGTTCGCGCAGAAATGGCGCAAGTCGAACGAGATTATTTGAACGTTTCTGGAAAACTCGATTCTCAGCGAGCCCAGTTTGAACGTGAACTGAACCAAGAAAAGAGCACCAGCGCTAATTTGCGAAAGCAGCTTGAAAACGTGCAAAAGAAGTTGGAGCAGGCGCAAGATGACGTATCTGAGGCTCGGAATGCGGCCAGTCCAAAGGACAAGGAGGCCCTGCGACAATTGGAAAACGAAGTTGATCGACTGCAGCAAACGGTCATTGATCTCAAACGCGCAAAGAATGAACTTTTGGAAGAAATCGATGACCAAGGCATCCGCGTTGTTGCCATTCAAAGCGAGATGAATCGGTACAAAAAGGAAAATGAAAGGGTAAGCGAAGCGATATTTCTCAACCAGAAATTATAACGCCGTTGGACACAATTGCCAGATGACAAGAAGTATCGGCGACTGGGACGCGGAACGCAAGCGATTTGAAACAACAGTGAGCAAACTCAGAGAAGACATCAGCTCACTTCAAACAAAAGTTCAAGAAGTTTCCATCAACAATCTTGGTGGGAAATCAAGTGAACCACCCACCACTCAGGCATTGAGGACCGAATTCCGAAAGCTTGTTGCAGTGAGTTCTATATTGCGGATCCAACTGGATTCTTTCCAACAACTAAGTCATTTTTTTGTGTGGCAGGATCTTCGAAGTGAATACGCCACACAAATCAGCCGCGAAGTGGAGATTCGATCTGAGCTCGAAGCAAAGCTTAAAGATCTTAACAAGAACCGCGATACCGACATGTACAGCCGCAATGATTTTGGCACACAGACAGCTGTGCGATGGGTTACTGGGGCCGATCCACAGACCAAAAACTTTGGATTTTAATTAGGCACGCACTGCATTCAAACGTTGCACATTCTCCTGTATCCTGTAATGTACCTAGGCACGTGTTTTGGGAGTGAAGTAAATAATTTACGTAGAAAATGAAGGGCAACTTGTTGACAAAACCAATAATGTCAATCTCTCCAATCGTAAGCGGACCACCGCTAGTGATCAGTGGGCCAAGTGGAGTGGTATCAACGAGAGAAGAGGGCATCTGCGTTGCTCTTCATACCTCTAAAGCATGAATTCCATAGGGCAAAAGCACGCTTCTCAAACGCCTCTTTACCAAGTATCCATCATCGTTTGGCTTCTCGGTCTCGCACACAACACGGGGCCCCCGTCCCGGCGAGGCCAACGGTGTAGCGTACAACTTTGTGTCTGCTGAAGAGTTTGCGGGTCTTCTCGAAGCGAACGCGTTCATTGAACATACTCAGTTTGCGGGCAACAGTTACGGCACTTCGTTTGCGGCAGTCGAAACTGTGCAGAAAGTGGGCCGTATCTGTGTCTTGGATGTCGAGATGAGCGGTGTGAGGGCGATCAAGGGAACCTCGTTGGGCGCAAAGTGAGTGGGCTTTATTGGGATAACTCTGTTCATCATTCTTCATGTGTGATTTGACGATTGCTGTTACTTCAGGTTCGTGTTTGTCCGGCCCCCTTCAATCGCAGACCTGGAACGCCGTCTCAGAGGAAGGGGTACGGAAACCGAGGAAACGATTGCAAAGAGACTGGGAGCAGCTCAAGCGGAGATGGATTTTGCCGACACTGGTGTGCATGACGTGATTATTGTGAATGGCGAGAGCGAGGACAAGGCTTTCGAGTTGAGATTTATACAAACGTGCATTGTTCCGTGACCTTTCTCTGACCTTTGGAATTTACTTTCACAGTGACTTGGATGCATTTGTTCGCGCAACTTGGCCGCAAGTCGCTGCGGCGCCTGCCGGTTCGTTGCCTGCTACGGATAAAAAGGCCAAGAAATGGTCGTGCACGATTTTGTGATTGAAGAGAGTGTTGGGAGAGACACTAGTAAAAACTTGCTTAGAGTTGGATATGTTGTTTTACTTCAGTTGCCCTTCTTTGGAAAATCCACAAAGAACGGCGCAGATTTTTGATTCGCGCCTCTTTCAGTCGGTAAAATATCCCTGTCTCCCAAAGTTCGTTCGGTGTTGACGGCGCGAATCCAGTCCAGCTCCAACGAGAACTCTCCATCCTGTCTCATGATTGAAAGCCCAACATTTCGAATCTTTGTCCGGTCCAACTCCAGCTGGTTCTTTTGCACATGTCCATGCGCCGTGAGAATAAAGTCTCGAAATGGTATCTTGTAGTGGGGAGAGAGTTCAGTCAACTGACTAACGAAGGTTCCGGGGTGACAGTTATTACCATCACAACCTCCCATTCCCCGGGCGTTTCAGCTTGCAGACGGTGCTGCCAGGTATAACTAGGATAGATGCTGTCTGTCTGAAGATTGACAAAATACTGCCGTGAGTCTGCTTTGCAGCGGATTGCGAGATATCTGAATTGGGAAGCATCAAAGCGCGGATGGTGAAACAGAGTAAACGGCCGTTCCTGAAATGACAACAATCATCAATCCCGCTGCATTCGATATGCGCACGACAGCAAACTCTTACTTTTGATTTGATGCCTGCATAGCCGCTGTGTTCGAACTTGGATCCTTCTGGCACCTTCGTGTCCAGCTTGCCCCAAAACAACCCTATTCAAACGCATACATCAGAGAAATCATTCTGATAATTGCGCGCATGAGTCGTTTCACCTGTGTTGCTGGGTGTGTGTCCCCAGTATGCCTCGGATTGGCCTATATTTGACGTGAGTTTCACCGCATCCAAGCCAGCATCGATAGAGAGTCACCTCCAATATCCGCATCGCAACCAAGCACAAATTGTTCCAGCGCTTCGACCGAGTTCAGCTGGAACATGGGCAGATCCTTTTTCCATGAACTGAATCCGTCCAGCTTGAGTGCTGTGTGTGATTGAGAAGTAAGCGTACATTCACTTCAAAGGGATCGGGTGTCACACCATTGCTGGCTTCCTGCTGGATGTAAGAAGCGCTTCTGTTCAAGTAGCTGCGAAGACCAGCACCCAAAGACATTATAAATATTTATGTAAATAAAAAAAGGAAAATAAAAATCACTCAAAAACCCGGAGATTGCTTCCCATGAAAACCAAGAAGCCAAAGTCCGCAAGCATGGCCTGCCAGAAGACCCACAGCCGCTTCGGCGGCTCAGAAGTGTCCCAGTCCAGATGCACTCTGTGCGTGACCCGCGGGGTGGACTGAGTGTACTTTCAGCCCAACAACACAGTTGCCGACCCGCAGTTTGCACCGTCCGTGGCTGACTGGTGGCTATGCATGCACTTCTTTGGTGGAGATAATGCTTCCTTGTTCTGTGTCGTTAACTCGGCAGCTTTCCTGGCCTCCTTCTACTCTCAATTTGCTGGCGTTTCAATTGACTCGATCTGCAAAGAAAATCCGGACAAGTGAAAAAATAACACATCGTGTTTGTAGGTTCATTGCTGTACGCATGTCTGGCAAATAATGCAAGACCACTTGCGAATGAATACGAAAAAGGCCAGGAGAGTATTGGACCGTTGTGCTCACGACAAGACTATTCCAATGCTCCAGACTCTGTTCTTGCTGACTGTATTTGAAAGATGTGCGTCCAATGCTGCTGTTGGTTGATGGGACTGCCAGCTAATCATTGCGAAACAGGGACCGAGTGGTGGATATGGAACGAAAAGTCTGCGTCACTTACGCTCAAAATCTTGGTTGCGCTTCAGCTCTCGATCGATCCTGACGAACTGTTTGGAGATGCTATGCCTCGGCACTTGAAGGAGGAACGTCGTCTTTTGTTCTGGGCCATCTATTCAAACGTCAAATGTGAGCTTTCTTGTTAAATTGAGTCCAACGCGTTCTTATTGGTAGTTTGCAGTTTTCCAAGTTTCTTTGCAGACGCAGCATTCTATCCAGCGATTCAAGCTTCAGTCCAACAAAGTTAAATACGCGAAAAAGGCGTCGTTTTGGGCGACCGTTGTTGCAAACGGCCGTTTCTCCGTCTAGAGCCCCAGTCTCCACTCCCGTGCCAGCCCGAGTGCAATGAATCAGGACTTTGCCGCATTGCTGCACGCACAGAAAATCATTAGCAACCTTACAGTCGGCAGCAGTGTGGCTGATTGCGCCCGTAGTGGGCGGCTGTGGGTTTGGCTTGGGGGTTGTTGGTTGTGGGTTGGGTTGGGGTGGGTTTGGTTTGAGTACGGAGGGTGGGCTTGGCTTTGGCGCCGGAACAGGGGCTGGCTGTTGTCGCTGAGGGTTTGGCTGAGGAGGTTGTGGGGGAGCAGGGCCGTTGCCACCAGTTTTGGTTAGGCTATTTCAAAAGAAGTCAGGTCCGAATCAGTCAGCGCACAGACAAAAGAAAACTCACGTAATGTCTGAACAAGTCTGGTAAAACTCGGTAGGAATCAAGTTGGACGAGCTCCACACCAATCTCATAATGCACTCGGCACAAGTAACTTGCTCCATGTTCTTCAAGGTAAAAGTCCAGTCGAACCGGTTTCCTGCCTGAGTGGCACAGTTGTTCCCAGATCCAATTTCCACAATTTTGTTGGTAGCAGGGTCAATGATTTCCATGCTGCACGGGCCCGGGTGCTTGGCGCTTATGCTAAGTCCGACTGAGTGCGAAGCGCCATTGCCGCCAAGAGAGAGTGGAACAACGCGGCCTTTTGGGAGTCCCTTGCACATGTTATTTGGGTTGGCCGGGTTTTGGAGGATGTCTGGGTTACTTCCACCGAAACCTCGAACGGCACCAAACGTTGCCTTGTCGTTGATGCCTCCGGGAGAGACGCAGCCATGGGCAGATACGGTTTGTGCAAAGTGCAAGGCGAGGACGATCAGTTGGAGCATACGGGGTACTGTTGGGTGCGGTTATGTGACTACGAGGGAGGGAGAGTACTGGCTTTATACTGTTGCTGGCTGGAAATTCAGTCAAGTGACACAAGTATTGTGTGGGCAGCTTATTGAATTTCCTGCTTGTCCTGCTTCTGCGTCAGACCAAATTTCATTGACAACGGACAGCCATATATTGACTAGTGCAAAAATGTGATGGCGATTATCCTGCCGGACAACCTGCCAAGGGCTCTCTTTTTTTCTTGATCGTCTGTTACTTTGCCATCCATCGCATTCTTAGTCCAAGGAGCGCAGTAAAGGGAGCAGTAGCCAAACTCAGGTAGAGTACCAGTAATATTTGCATAATCAGACAGTTTGTTCCGCTTTTCGCAAGTTATGGCGCAAATTTCTTGTTCGCAATTTTTCGATTCAGCACAAACAATTCGAGCATCTGGCGATCTCAGAGTTATTCCAGATTGCCAAGCATAAAAATAAAGCATTTCCATCGGCGACGTGCTCTAGTTAAGGAAGTTTTCTGGACATGGAACCGGTGCTTTCTGTCATGAGTAGCAGACTTACGCCTTGTCCAGGACCAGTGGGGTTGCTGCGTGTCAGCAAACTAAACAGGCTGCCAACTGCCTACCTGCATTCTAAAAGTGTTTAAACTCAGGAAATGGTTACCGCCCCATTCTTTGGAACAGGTTGGCTGGCGTTGCTGTCAAACACGTCGGGCGTTTTCTGCCCAAAACGTTTCTTTCTTTTTTTTTTTTCCTCAACACAACTCCACACAAATCTCCAAATGGGAACTCTGAAAAAGGAAAAGAACCGAGCGCAAGCAGGCCGATCCTCCACCGGAACCAAAGACGCACCTGACAGAAAGTTGCACAATGTCATTCACACGAAAGGAACCAACTTCTATCGAGATGCATCCAAGGTCCGTCAAGTAAACCTGCTCAAGTCTGGAAAGGCCACCAGGAATGCTGCCGGTGACATCATCAAAGCCGCTGCCTTCCAGACGAGGGAGAAGTCCTTCACCGTGGCCCGGGTGGATGCCAACAGGAAATGGTTCGGTGAGTTCAGATCGGGGCTGTTCCTGCACTTGCAGCATTCCTGAAACGATGCCTTCTCTCAGAAAACACCCGTGTCGTTGGCCAAAAGGAACTAGCTCAGTTTCGCGAAGCCATGAGTGACAAGGCGGATGACCCATACACGTTTCTGCTGAGGCAAAACAAGCTGCCCATGTCGTTGCTGACTGACTCTGCCAAGGTTAGCATAAGCATGAATTCTGTTTTGGACCGTCCAGTTATTGACTCCTGCACTTTCTTCATACGATAGACCACACGCATGCACATGCTTGAAGTGGACCCCTTCGCAAACACTTTTGGGCCAAAAGCTCAACGCAAGAAACCAAAGCTGAACATGGGAACGATGGAAGAGCTTGCCGCTTCCACAGAAACTCAGTTCGAAAACTACGAGGCCGACAAGGACCGCTCTCTTTTAGCAAACAAGACTTCAGTTGCGCTCAGTGCGAATGATGAACGCATGGACCCTATCTTTAGCAAGGGGCAATCAAAAAGAATTTGGGGTGAATTATACAAGGTGTGTGTGACTCGTGATGCTTTTGCTGGAGTTTTGCAGAACAGTATTTCTGATATCATTGATGTTTCTCAGGTTGTTGACTCTTCTGACGTGATCATTCACGTTCTCGATGCCCGAGACCCGATGGGAACTAGATGTAAAAACATCGAATCCCATCTGAGGAAAGAAGCAAAACACAAGCACCTTATTTTTGTCCTCAACAAATGTGACCTGGTTCCAACCTGGGTGACGGTTAGTATTATTTACCCCCTGAAAAATACTACCTTCCCTCGTTCTTGTCTCCGTCCTTTCCCTCCCCACGTTTAAGTCAGTAAATCAGTCGCTGGAGATGAAAGGGGAAACCCAGCAATCTTCAACTTTACCCACGACTGCGTATGCGTTACAAATGTGGAAAATCATCGAGTCTTCGCCTGTGAGAATCTCTCCTCGTTTTGAGGAGTCTCCGATAGAGGCTCACCGTTCTGCGAGAGTAGATTGCCCTTGAACGAAGCGCTTTAGCTTCAACTATCCGTGTCGGCTATCTTAGTTTTGCGAACAAACACCTCCCCCTACTCTTCCATCTCATCATTCACGTCTCACTCTTGTCCTTACGCCATTCTCACCTTTCTTCAGGCAAAATGGGTGAAAATCCTCTCCAAAGAATACCCGACACTCGCTTTCCACGCGAGCATCACCAACTCGTTTGGAAAAGGTTCATTGATTCAGCTGCTTCGTCAGTTTGCCAACCTGCACTCCGACAAGAAGCAGATCAGTGTCGGATTTATCGGATACCCCAACACTGGAAAAAGTTCTATCATCAACACTCTGCGGAATAAGAAAGTGTGCAATGTTGCTCCAATTCCCGGTGAAACTAAGGTAATTATCAAACTTCTCTACCCCTCCCCTCCCTCATCCAAAACTGTCGATGATTAGAAAATATACAATTCAATGATTCATAGTGATTTATTGATATAAGGTGAACAATCCCTGAGACAGTGTCATCACCCAATTCTACAGTCCAATTGTCATCATCCCTGCATCTCTAACATCACCGTATTCCATCTTAGATCTGGCAATACATCACTCTCATGAAGCGCATCTACCTCATCGACTGTCCTGGAATCGTGTACCCATCCCCCAACGACTCAGAAACCGACATTATCCTGAAAGGTGTCGTGCGAGTTGAAAACATTAGCCAGCCCGAAGACCACATTGTTGACGTTCTCAAGCGTGTTCGCGCCGATTATATTCAACGAACCTATGATGTGCAGTCATGGGTTGATCACATTGACTTCCTGACGCAAATTGCCAAGCGAAGCGGGCGGTTACTGAAAATGGGAGAGCCAGACGTGGGTACGGTTGCCAAGATGATTCTGAACGACTGGCTGCGAGGAAAGATTCCGTACTACACTACACCACCGCAGGTGGAAGACGGTGACGTTGTGGAAGAAGAAGTTCAAGTGGCTGAAGAGGAAGGAAACAAGAAGGTCACTGTGAATGTAGAACAATTCTTTAGCAAGATTCCTGTCACTGCCAAGTTCCTGCCGGATGATCTGAAGGGATCTGAGGAGGATGCACTCACGGATGACGCCAAGACGGTCGTGGAAAGCGATGATGCAGAAGCAGAATCTGCAAAGGCATCCCGACCTCTTAAGAAAAAGAAGGCTACAACTGCCGCTGCTGCTGCTGCTTCTGCCGAAACCGATTGGGATGAAGTATTTGGCAGTGTTGTCGGTCAAGATGCTTCCGTTGAAGAAGTCGCTGCTCTCAAGAAGTCTGCCGAGAAGGCGAAACCGGTGAAGAAAGGAAAGAAGAAGCCTGTCTCGAAGGACAGCGACTCTGAAGAAGAAGAGCCAAGTGATGAAGAAGATGACTTCGTTGGGAAGGCGACCGTCAAGAAGCCATTCAAAGCACCTGCCTTTGAAAAGGTGACCAAGAAGCCTGCCGAAGAAGCAGCTGACGATGATGCCGCTGCCAAGACCAAAGAATCACGTATGAAAACCAACAAGGGCAAAGTTGGAGTCAACTTCTACGATGATGCCAACGTCAAGAACAAGAGGCGGTCGAAGGCCAAGCCCATCAGTCAAGCATCTCTGGCCAAGCAAATTCGCGCTCCTGGTCTCAAACGGTTGCAGAAAAAGTAGTGTAATTTTCTTATCATTAGCACCAGCTTCAGATGTCTGTTTTTCTTTGTTTTTTTATGGGATTTTTAAACGGCTGAATATTTTAAAGTGCTTCAAATAAATCAGCTCCATGTGCGAGCTAATGCCTTCACGGATCTTGTGCTACTTCTTAACTCTGGAAGTGAGTCGCTGGTCCACGTACTCTGCCAGACAGTTTGCAATGCCAAACTGAAGCTGCTGCAAGCGGTAGAGCGTGTTTTCTCTGTGCGTGAGCGTGATGGAGTAAGTCTCCAGCCACGTGCTGTTGCAGTGAATGTGCGCCACATTCACAACGTCTTCATGTCGCAGCGTTCCAACCATTTCTTTCACCAGCTCTTGGAATTTGGTTTCGGTGCCTTTTCCCATTTGCTGGTTCATCAATGAGGAAAGAGGGTGAGTTTCATATTGTTTGGCAAAGAGTATATCTACCTGTGCCAGTAGATTTGTAATGTCCGACTGCTGCCTACGCAGAAACAGCTCCCGCTTAATAAGTCGCGCTTCTCTCTTTTTAGCCTGCTGCTCCTCCAAATCAGCGCGCGTCGCGTCATCAATGTTCTGTTATTTATACCCATTTGTTAGTCCCAGTTTTTTTCGGTCAAGCCTCACCTGACATATAACCCCAATGAACAAATTGGCGATTATGAAATTCCCAAGAAAGATGAACACAGCCGTATACGCTTGACTCCCGCCAAACCCGTCAGCCGTCATACGGTCCTGGTACGGAATCCATCCATCCGCGCACACGAAGATAAACAGTGTCCGAATCGCGTTACCCAACTCGCCCCAGTCGCTCTGTGACTTGACCCCAGAGCCAAACAGGTAGTGTCCAAGTACACCGAAAATAAACATGATGAGGAGAAGTAGGATGGTAATGTCGAGTACGTTGTTGCGGAGTGTGTTGATGAGCGCTTCAACGACGACTTGAAGTGATCTTTCATGAAAAAACGAGGTGGGGAATGAGAGTCTTCCTATGTGCTTCAAAAGGTAAGAGTCACAGAGACTCACCGCATGAAAGTGAGTGTCCGAAAGACCCGGAGACTCTTGAGTCCGAGCAGCACGCGCCACGCATCGCTCTGTTCAAACGCAGGCACATACGTAGATGCAGCCTGAAGCACCAGACACAGGACCAGGATCAATGTATCCATCCGGTTGTACTTGTTGCGCCAAAAGTCACGATAGTTGCTCGCCACTTTGACGCCAAATTCGGCGCAATAAATTGCCAGGAATGTAAGTTCGCAGTATTGGAACGCGCTTTTGGTGCCTGTGGCATGGATTGGGTTCGTGGAAGTCTGAGTGGCCTGCTTCCTGAATGCTTAGTAATGACTCATACGGACTCATTCAACCTGCTCTTGCCTCTGCCAGCATCTGGCCCGGTCTCTGACTGCTCATTTGCGCTTCAACAGCTATTATGATCACATTCACTACCACGATTGCGAGCATCGTGTTCTGAAAGTACACTGACTTTTTGTCGAGTCCCATCATACATTAGTTGGTTGGCCAGTTAGCGCAGGATATGTTCTGTCAGGCGAGATACCTCAACAACTGTTCGCATGTATTCCTGCGGAGACTGGGTGGGTCGCGGTGCTTGGTCCAGGTCGCTCATGTTCGCGTTTGTTTTGATCCGTACGACTTTGAGACAAACCTCTATGCCACCAACAACAAACGGCAGAACCAACAGAACACAGTTTACATCAGACGGAAAATACGAAAACACACTATATTGTGAGTATTATACTCCCACAGTTCCAACACAGCCAATCCCCTGACCGAACCCATCATGATTGAAAAACAGAAATGACGAATAAAGAGAAAAACACACTGAAAATGCAGCTCTTCTCTCCAAACATCCTTCGCGTTCGCTCCTTAACGGTTGGACTTGGCAACACGCTCGAGCTCATCCTTCTTCTTGATAGCGTAAGAGTTGGAGGATCCCTTGGCAGCGTTGATAAGTTCATCGGCAAGGCACTCAGCAATGGTCTTGCTGTTTCTGAAAGCAGCCTCACGGGCACCAGTGGTCAAGAGGGCAACAGCCTGGTTGACTCTTCTCAATGGGGAGACATCGACGGCCTGACGACGGACGGTACCCTGGGATCCAATACGGGTGGAGTCTTCACGGGGTCCGGTGTTGATGACGGCGTCAACGAGGACTTGGATGGGGTTCGAGTCCGAGAGGAGGTTGATGATTTCGAAAGCGTGCTTGATGATGCGGACAGTCATGATTTTTTTACCGTTGTTGCGGCCGTGCATCATGAGGGAGTTGGCGAGACGCTCAACGATTGGGCACTATCAGAAAGGAATTTCATAAGCATTGAAGATTTTGATCCGGCATTGATGTTCGTTGCACTCACTCTGCTCTTACGAAATCTTTTGACCTGGTAACGACCGGCAGTGTGGGGCAGGTAGGTTGGGACAATCATGACGTAGTCCTGGAGGGACATGTCCTTGACCTCAACATCGTCGAAACTGGTTTTGAATGTTGCGTTCAGATAGGAAGCAGGTCAAGGTGCACTTGCAACAGTCACTCACGTCCACTTGTTGAAGAGCTTAGTCTGGGCAGCATCGGCCTCCAAGATGATAGAGTCAGCCATTTCTGTATAGGGCAATAGAGTGAGTCACGGTTGGGTTTCGATGGTTGTGCGGTTGATGTAGGTTATAGATCCCGCCTCGCTTCACATCCAACATATCCCGCCCATGCATCTGACGGAACTCCTCGGTTAATTCGGTTTCGATTCGACTGACTGCTGCTCTGATGGCGTTGCTGATGACGATGGGATTGGTGAGCAGGGGAGTGAGGCATGCTACACACCGAAAATCTGGTGGGAAAAAGAGGGACGAAATGTAAAGCACTTGAAGTCAACCACGTTTGCACAATGCTAACAGGGGACCTCTGCGATGCAGCAAATCTCAAGAAGCATGAAGAGACCGTTCGGAGAGGACAGCGACAGTGACGGTGAAGCGGAGGCTCTTCGCAACCGGCGGAGACCCGGCCTCGATTCAACCATTCCCAGCAACACAACTGCTGAGCAGGAGGCTGACGATGAGGTGGACCCGCTGGACGCGTTCATGGCTGAAATGGAGAAGTCCAGCACAAACGAGACCAGCAACACAACAAAAAAGCCAACTGTTCGAATGGACCAGATGGAATCGCAGGAAAATGACTACGCCGAATTCATGGCAGCAAAGGGTGTGGAAGTCGGCCTCGTGAATGCGAAAATGCTCGACAGGGATGCGGGATACAATAGTGATGAAGATGTCTATGCCTCTGCGAGGGCCATGGACGACAACGAGAGCAACAACGATGGAACCATTACCTTGCATAACGGAAAGAAGGCTGTAGATCCTCTGCCAAGCGTGGACCATGCAAAGATTAAGTACATTGAAATCGAAAAAGACCTTCTGGTCGAACATTCAGACATAAAGGCATTGTCGGAGGAGCAGGTGCAGCGTATCAGACGGGATCTAGACATGCGAGTAGCAGGGGTCAATGTTGCAAAGTGAGTGGAGTGGTCCTGCTGTGATTTATGGCATCCTGTCAAATTTATACTCGCGTTCCTACAGGCCCTGCATATCATTTGCACACTTCATGTTTGAAGACTGTCTTCTGAACGCCATTTCAAAAGTTGGATTTTCTGCTCCAACCGCAATTCAGCAGCAAGCGGTTCCTGTCGCTCTGAATGGACGAGATATCATTGCAGTCAGTAAAACTGGTTCCGGAAAGACTGCAGCCTTTGTCTGGCCGATGATTGTGCACATGATGGATCAGCCAGAGCTCGAACACGGCGACGGTCCAATCGGCTTAATTCTTGCCCCGACGTAAACTCATTTCTTCTCCATTGAGTGGAACCTCGCTCTTATCTTCTGCCCCCTCAGACGCGAATTGGCCACTCAGATTTACACCGAAACGAAGAAATTCGGAAAGGCATATGACCTGAAATGCTCTGTCGTATATGGTGGTGTTTCGAAAACAGAGCAGTTCAAGGAACTTAAAGCGCGTCCGGAAATTTTGGTCGCAACTCCCGGTCGACTCATTGATCTCATCAAAATGAAGGCAACCAATCTTCGACGCGTGTCTTTTCTCGTTCTCGATGAAGCAGATCGCATGTTTGACCTTGTGGGTTTCTTTTTTTTTTTTTCTTCGGCTCCAAAGATGGCAACTCACGCACCATTTTCAGGGATTCGAACCTCAAGTTCGCTCCATTTGCAACGCAATCCGCCCAGACCGTCAAACCCTACTGTTCAGTGCGACATTTGCTAAACCCGTGGAATTCCTTGCGCGAGAAGTTCTGACAGATCCCATCCGAATCACGATTGGAAATGTGGGACAAAGCAACACGGACATCACGCAGCATGTTGTGGTGCTCAATGACAACAGCGACAAATGGGGCTGGCTCACACAACGACTCAAACAGTTTACAGATTTGGGAACTGTGATTGTATTCATTTCTCAAAAGGCAGGCGTCATTGAACTGTCTGAAAACCTTAACAGAAGCGGATTTTCAAACACGAGTTTTCATGGTGACCTCCCACAACATGAACGCGACCGCATCATTCAAGATCTGAAACGGCGGCCGGAGACGCACCGTCTATTAATTGCTACGGATGTTGCGGCGCGTGGACTCGATATTAAAACTGTGCGCACCGTCGTCAACTTTGATGTTGCCCGCGATATGGACGGACACGTGCATCGCGTTGGAAGAACAGGTCGTGCTGGAGAGAAGGGAACGGCGTACACGCTGATTACAAAAAAGGAGGAGCGTTTTGCCGCGTTGCTTGTCAGGCACTTTTTGGAGGCGTTTTTGGAGGTTCCCGAGGAACTGATGAAGCTTGCAAACAAGGATCCAAGGTTCTCAAGGGAGGTTGGGAGAGGTGGACGAGGAGGCCGTGGAGGAAGGGGTGGCGGTAGAGGGGGGAGGGGTAGAGGTCGGGGTGGAATTGGAATGGCTTCATTTGGAGAAGGAGGAGAAGGCAGAGGAGGAGGGTCAAATCCAAATATGGTTCCTGTTGGGGGTCAACGATCCAGTGGTGGCAGTTCATCTTTTTCTGCTGGTGGTGGGAGTGGCAGAGGGCGTGGCGCACCTCCGCGCGGCGGTGGGATACAATTTCAAAAGAGCGGCTCTGACTGGACGTCCACTTCCTTCAAATAAAGAGGAGATGCGAGAATAATTCCTCTGCACAAGCAGAAAATGCCATCTCAATCTGGAACAACGCCGGAGCGAATACATGGATGGACACACTCCCTATGCAGTCCCCTTGGAGCAAGCTGTTCAAATCTCCAGTGTTCAAAGATGGGAGATATGCGGACAAATTGCCACGAAGTAATTTTAAAAAAAAATTAAGTCAAGTCAGAATGCGAGTTGTTGTGCACGCGCTACTTCTCCTCATCGGCACCAGCGTCACAGTCACTGCCAATGATGCACCAAAGACCGCAAAGGATTTCTTGAGCGAAGCAAAGGCGCATTTGGTCGGAGGCAGAATCAATGATGCAATGACGGCTTTCGACATGGCAATTGGTATGTGAGACAGTGTGATTGCCTGGTTGGCTGCTATGTTTCCCGTGTGGCGTTGTCTAACCGTTGCTTGCTTTCGTTCGTTGTGCTGCGGTGTCATCGTTAAAGACCTCGAGCCAAAGAACTACCTTGCCATCTTCAGGCGCGCCGCAGCGCAGTTATCAGTCGGGCGAATGAGTCATGCGCTGCGTGATTTCAATTCTGTTTTGGAGATCCGGCCAGATTTCGACCAGGTTTCTGGGAATTTGAACAACGCCGAAATGGGGGATCAGAAACAGCTAACTCCGCAGTTGCTCTTGATTAATCTCAGGCGTTGGTTCAACGAGGAAAGATTCATCTTCGAGACTGCAACATCCCAGACGCTCTGAACGACTTGCGAAAATACTCGCAATCTACGCCAAAGGACGAAGAAATTCTCGAAGTGGTGCGGCCAATTTCCCTTCAACTTGTCATTTAAAGCGAATGCTTTGATCTCATGAGCCCCTCATCTTCAAAAAATAACAAAGATTCGTGAAGCAGAGCGGGCACAACCAGACTTGATCGAGCTCGATTCCTTGTTGGAGAAAAAACAATACGAACCCGCGCTGGAATCACTTTCACGGCTCATCTCTCTATGCCCTCTGCACGTGGACTTGCGACTAAAGCGTGCCAATATATATGAAGAAACAAATGATCTCGTGATGGCCATTGGCGACTTGAGGTTTGAAGACTGTAGTAATCCGCGAAAACTACGTGGGAATTACTGAGCAAATACAAAATTCATTTTTTTTTGCAGTCGTGTCGCCGGAATTAAACCAACCCCACAAACTCTCCACCGTCTCGCGAACCTACGCGTGAAAGCAGGAGAACTAACGGACGCCATGGCTTCCATCAAAGAATGCATGAAACAGGACCCAGAAAACAAACCATGCAAAAAAGTTTTCCGCGAATTACGAGCGCTCGAAAAGGCGCTGAAAAAGACGGAAGATATTTTTAACAAATCGCGGTGGAAGTCGGCTGTTACGGAATTGTTGGCTGAAAAGGGATACATGCAACTTGCGGAATCTATGGGCGGCGATTCTGTGAGGCTGGTTGGCTACAAAATTGCGTGCAAGTCCTATGCAGAGGTACAGAGAGTTTCCTAAATTATTTGAATGCTAAACTGATTCTTTCTCCTTCACAATGTTCGCATCAGCTCAACAAAAAAGAAGAAATCATGAAATGGTGCAGCAGTGTCATTCAACTGGACGAAGAAAACAGCGAAGCTCTCTTTGTCCGAGGAATGGTGAAAATGGAGGGTGAAGATTACGAAGACGCACTGCGCGATTTTGAAAAAGCACACAACGCGAACCAGCAAGATCGACGAATTGTTGACGCATATCAAAAGGCACAGCGGCTGCTTACACAGAGTAAAAAGAAGGACTACTATAAAGTACTTGGCATCTCACGATCAGCCAGTAAAAAAGAAATCAAAAAGGCGTTCCGGAAACTGGCGCAGCAGTGGCACCCAGACAAATACGATGGAGAGCTGACGGAGGAGCAAGTGGTCAAGAAGATGAGTGAAATTAACGAAGCCTATGAAGTCCTGAGTGATGATGGTGAGATTTCCGTTGCTGTTGGACTGCCATCACCATTTCTACTTCTTACCACCCATGACTGCCTATACCCTTTTCTAGAAAAACGCGAACAGTTTGACAATGGAGTGGACCCGAACGTAAGATGCCAATACACGCATACGGCAACCACGATACTAATTGTCATAACAGGATCAGCAGCAACAGCAGCAACATGGATTCCGACACGGGGGCGGACAACCGTTCTTCTTCCAGAATGGCTTCCCGCAAGGAGGAGGGCAGCAGTTTCACTTCAACTTCTAAAACAAAAAAAATTTAAACTTCTATTCCCCCCACAATGTTCTTGTGAAATATGATGACTTTATGCGTAACTCGAATATTTACAAACCAACTTAAAATCGGCAACTGGTCAAAGACACGAGCAACAAACAGCGCATGCTCGGCAGAGATCTTTCATTCATGATTCAAGACCCAGGAAGCTCAAAGGCAAACGCCAAACGCACAAGAGCATTCCTCGAACAAGAGGATGAGCACGACGACAAGGACACGGACGCGAAGACTCGGCTTCTGCACGGATGCAACTTGGCGAGCATTCACTCGCTCAGAGACAGGGATGAAGTGATGACGGCAGGTGAGGGCCCTGCGAGTCTGCTCTGTTAACAAAACATCCCCCCTGTCAAACAAATTAACCCAACTTAAACAACAAAAACCACGGTCCCCTCCGATTTAAAGCGCGTTTAATCAGTTTAGAACGCATCCGAAATGTTCTTTATATTGACTGTAACGAGGAAGAACTCGTCGCGCCTCTGACTCCTAGAATGAACGCGACCTTCTTCTCGCATCCATCAGCAGATGCGAGCCAGATGGACACAACCAAAGAACCCGCAAAAATCACGACAAGCATTCAAAATTGCGCGAACTCAATTGTGCTTCCAACAAGACTTTACCATTTGATGGACCATTTAGCAAGGCATGCTTTCAGCAGACAGACATTTATCCCTCCCAATGCCAAAATCTTTAGCAGTGTGCGTCATTTTGGATCTCAACTGAATATGCGCTGTCAACAAATCAGCGAGAGGATGGAACGAGTGGGCTGCTCGAAAGCGTTGGGGGAGGTGGACGTGCGCAAGGAATCTATCGAGATTGCGACACTTGTTTTGGACTGTTTCAAGAGTAGAGCGCATCCCATTTTGAGGCCAAAGTTTCATAACGCGTTGAAAGGTGACTTGGCTGCATGCGATGGTTTTAAAATCGCATTTCTCATTTCTTAAATGAAACAACTTGAAGGTATCTTGGCCCTGAATAACACCACTGGAACGAGGCTGCCTGGTGCAAGTACACCCGTTCCTTCTGATTCAATTGTTAAGCTGCTACGTAGTGTTTTGATTTTAATGGATTCAGAGTCGCGCCAAATCCTTCACGTGAGTTTGCCCTCATTTAAAGAAACCAACTAGATATGCTTGTGCTAAAGTTATTGAATGAACCGGTACACCA
The DNA here is from genome assembly GCA_025435555.1 of Chytriomyces cf. hyalinus JEL632. Taxonomy (NCBI): domain Eukaryota; kingdom Fungi; phylum Chytridiomycota; class Chytridiomycetes; order Chytridiales; family Chytriomycetaceae; genus Chytriomyces; species Chytriomyces cf. hyalinus JEL632. The sequence goes on along the minus strand of JAIWWG010000104.1, from coordinate 28,039 downwards.
GTATACCCTTGAATTTATCCGCAAAATCTGCGACTGCTCCAAATCTGCGACCAACCCAACAGCCACAGCTCGCGATATGTCAGCAGTATTTGGCCCCGTATTTACTGGAAAAGAACCAGCTACAAACTCAATCGCTTGGTCACAGCCACTTTGCGAGCTGTTTATTTACGCGCATGGAATCGCGTTGAACGAAATGAGTTTTGCACCGACAGCAACGGTTTGCATGGCTTCGACTGGCACGCAACGCGTGATTGCAGTCAAAAGTCCCGCGAGTTTACTTTGGAAGATACCTGTTGCACTGCACGAAGCCATTATGGAGCGCGTGAATGCGTTAAGGACACCCTCCAGAAGGTCGCTTATGAGCACACCCACGAATCGGGCGCGTATGCTGGTGGGGAGTAGTGGCGCAAGAGGGATGGCTGGAGATGCTTCATCAAGGAGACTGTTGTTTCGTGAGTAGCGAGAGGTTTTTCTTTTTTTTGAACTCGAAAGAAGTTTAACCTCGTTGATTCTAGCACCGGCACGCATGCTGCCTGACTCGTCCGCGCAAGGAAGCCCAAAAAAATTCTCCTTCATAAGCGGTGCAAATTCTGGTGGTCGGCCTTACCATTCAGGCAGTCAATTGCCAGCCTCTGACGCACTCCCAGTGTTTGCGTTCAGTAGCAATCACGCGGGTTCTCCCTCAGTCCAAGGAGGATCTCAGACCGCGGCACTCTTCCTCCCCAGCGCGCACGACGTGGCTTCCACAGACAGAAACGCGTTTGCAAAGCGTTTAAAGATTGAATGAAAATAATGAATGAAATATTTGATAATAAAAATGAGCGTCCTTTTGTTTAATGTGAAAAGCGAGCCAAACAATGCGGGAGATATGTAACATAGTCGAAACGTTCAGTAATAGTAAACTCCGTAAGCTGAAAAAGAAAGTCAGCGTTGAATATTTCAACTTGTTTTGACAGCGATTTGTACTCACCAACTGCGACGCAAAATAGCGAGTCCTGAGCAACGCAACAAAACAATTAGCCAACCACCATGATGTCGAAAGACTTGCGAGACTCACGTTCATGAATACATCCTGCGCCATGGAGTCTGCGAAAACACATCGTTAGCTGGCGATTGCATCAACAAAAATGTTCGCACCTGTATCTGAGTCCCATAAACACCGGCATCCCATTCTGATTGATCGAGGCAACGAGAATTAGACAGAGCGCCAACACGAGCATGGGAACTCAAACCTCACGCCCTCGCCACGCATTTCGCCAATCACAACGTTCACCACAAACTTATATCGAGAGAGTTCGAGCCCTGGGAATAATAGAATCGAGAGTTGCAGAAATCAGCGGTAATCAAGTATTCATTTGCCCCGCAGAGGGATGCCGTGTCCCTTATACGACTTTGATCGAGATTCGTACCCTTCAGTCTCGCCTTTACTTCATCGGATATTTCGCGTGTCCACTGAGAGCAAGATTCGGGATTGTAGGCGACACCCGTCAGCTTTTCGGCGAGGACTTGGTGGATCAGCCGAGTGACAATGGCAGGTTTGAATCTGTGCGGTTCAAGACAGGGTAGCGATGGTGCGTTTTAGCAACTGGCTCATCCGTGCTGAGGAATAGGATCTCAACTTGTGCTTGTAGTTGGGCCGGATGGAGTACTGGTTGTTTGAAGCGACGTCTGCCATTTTGCGGGATAAATAAAATAAAATATTTACAGTAAATATTTACACAAGTTTTACTAACAAATGGAGATTCCGTCTATGGACAGATTTTTCTCACATAAGCGACTGACTGGCCCCTCTGCAGTCAGCGAAACACCGAACAACAAGGACAGCAACAGGGAAAGACTCCGTGTGTCTGTCGGAGGGTCCGTACCGAGTCTGAGGCGACTTGAACGCAACCCCGAATCAGCCCGCACCCCCAGCGCCGGAGCGAGAACATACGAACAAAACAACTATCACACCAACGAGACATCAGACAGCCAGAGATTGCTGAAGGAGCGTTCCAGAGACAAGAGAGCGATCGAAAGAGCGGCAGATACATCAGAGGCAGCACGCACGATCAGGACCCCAGTGTTTTATGCCAGTTGCACCCAATCAAACATCGCAAATTGACCTGTCATTCGTTGACTTTGAACTGTATCCTGAACCCCACGACTACGAACTTTACGACGGAGACACACCCGCTTCAGAGAAATCCCCAGGCCTCGACTGCGAGGACCTGTTTGCGTTTGTGGAAGCGCATTCGGCAGCAACGACGAAGAAGCCACAGACAGATATGAACCACGCACGCAGGTGAGCGTGCTCTCCGTGCCTTTATTTCTCTTCTCTTCTCTGCTCTTCCTGCCTCTCCCTCTTGTTCTCCTGGGCAAATTGTTCATTCGAAATGGGCGGATGCGGGCTCAGCAAAAATGAACTTTTGTGGATGAGCCATTTTCGTGGCTGAGTCACTGCAAATGGAATCTCCATTGCAAAGTTTGAAAAGAAAGCCACTCAAACAAAACGCACTGTCACTCTGCCACGTCTGCAAGCAACTACCAACCGGACCACCCCCGCCCCCCACTCCGAACCTGACAATGCCCGCTAAGCAGTTTGACATCAACAGGCTCGTCTCCTCCGCCTCCGGCTCGGAAACTCCCTCTGGCTTTGACTCGTTCTTGTACCCGTCACCATTCGAGGCTTCAATGAACTGCTTCCCTGACTTTGACGATGCCTCCTGGGAAGCCGCCATCTCGGCTTCGTCAAACTCACTAGCTTCGTCATCAGCTCAAACAGCCTCTACTCCGCTAGTCCACAGCCTCCTGCAGCCGTCCCCAATGGTCAACTCCATCAGCTCGCCGTTCGTCAGTCAGATGGGCTCCACTCTCGCCTTTCCAGAGCTGGACCCTGCGTTTACAAACTGTGGTCCATCTTTGTTTGATGAATTTGAAATGACGGATGGTGCGGACTTTGCGTTGTTTGAGTCTGCGCCAGCCCAAGCCACACCTCCAGTTCAACCCGCAAGTGGTATGCCGACCATGGAGCAGCTTCTCAATACTCCTATGATGTCCTCAACGCCGTACATTCCGCTACAAAATACGCCTTTCGTTCCTAGCCTCAATTCCTTCGACATCAAGCCTGAGTCTATGAAAGTGTCTGTCGATGTGAACGACCTTAAGGTTCTCATTGCCGCTGCCGCCGGAGCCAGTTTCAACCTTGGCAACGATCCCGCGACACTCTCTTTCCTGCAGCAGCTCTCTGGCCCGCTTAATGGCCAGTCCAACCCCGCCTCATCCCAGCCGGTCACTGCCAATGCGAAGCCATTTAAAGTTCCAGAACCAAGGGCTCCCACTGTACCAAGAGACACACGTCCAGAGGCTGGCGGCCGTTCTTCAACTCAAGGTCGTCGGCGAGTAAGCAATTTGTACACCTGCTCTCACCCAGGATGCGGCAAGACGTTCACTCGTGCATACAACCACCGCACACACGAAGAAACTCACATTCCTGACCGTCCCCGCAATTTTGTGTGCACGGAATGTGAAGCCACGTTTGTTCGAATCCACGACTTGTCCCGCCATGCGCTGACGCACAATCCGGAGAAGTGGCATTACTGTGGCGGTTGCAGTCGTGGGTTTGCTCGTATCGATGCGCTGCAGCGGCATAAGAAGACGTCCAGTGGTCCCTGCAATCTCGAAGAAACAGCGTAGTTTCAATCAATTATTTTCCATCCTGCCCCCCTCCCCCGAATCAAAAGGCCGTTCTCATGCAGCCTATCTTATGTGCGAGCGCAGACTGCCTTTGACGTGTTTGCGCCATATAAATCTAGCCGCTCTTTGCAGAAATTGTACGCTGAGCATCAAGAGAGGTCTTGATTTTCTTTTCTTCCCCTCCCTCCTCCTCCCGCCACATAAAAAAATCCTCAAGTGCCTCTCCCCACCCTGATATTTTATTATTCCCACTCTTTTTGTTTTTGTTCATATATCAAACTGTGACAACGCACTTATTTTTTTTTTTTGAAAAATGCCTTCTTTGTTTTGGCAACTGTCCTGGTTGGGGTTGTGTTTGGGCTGTGTGTTCTGCCCGTGCTTTTATCTTTTTTGGAGAACTGGATAGTTTAAGTGAAGGAGTTTTGGTGAATTAAAATAGAAAACGGGTGACGCTTGAACTGTCTGTTTGCCTGCTTCAACAGTTGTCTTGGTTGTTCTGCTGACTGGCTCTGCAATGTGGGATGGTCAACATTTTTAGAATAAACGCATTACAAATGCAAGCACCCGTTCCATGCAACGAGTGCCGCGGCCTGCGCAAGCTGTGTCTGAGGCAGCTTCCTGGTGCAGCGATATCATTCTATTATCTTCTTCTTGCTTCTCCTTAACTTCTTCTCTCTTCTCGTTTCCAGAATGCGATCGATGTGTCAAGCGAGGAGCCGTCTGCGTCTACAGGAACACTGGCGGCGTGAACCCAAACACCCTTGCGCATCCGCCATCCACATCCACATCTTCAGCCCTAACATCTTCAGCTCAGTCAATGCCGCCAACCTCCATCGGACTCTCTGTAACGTCAGATCTCAACTCCATGATGAAGGCCCTCACGCAAACTGTCTCGCTCATGGAACGGGCACTTTCATCCGCCGCAGCACAAAGCCCACAATCTGGGTCCTCAAGTTCAGCCAGCAGACCTCGATTAGCCGTTGCCTGTTCCGCATGTCGCAGCTCACGACGAAAGTGTGATGCAATACGGCCATGCTGTTCCAGATGCCTTGAAAAAGGAACTCCTTGTGAATACAATGGATCTCGAAATGTGTCCTCCGATACCCAACCAGAAGTTCCGTCCACCGATTCAATTCGCGCATTCATCGCGCAAACTCCAACTCTTATTCAAAAGCTTTCGAGTCTCCAGGCGCAGGCTGAACAGTACCTTAAACAATCTCCCGCTGCAGAGAGCGTTACGACGGCGGACGAGGAAATCGACTTCAGTACTTCAACATCAATGGAGTTGGATCCATTGGAAGCCATGCCGACAATGATTGATTGGGTCATTGCTAGCCAGTTTCTGACGGCCCTCGAGTTTTGCTCAGACTTAATGGTTGATCCGAAAGAGTTTATCGAAACTTTCTTTACTCAGCCAGCAGATTTGAGGTATTCCAAGCTGTTTTTCTTTTGACTTGGTCCTTCATGTCTGACGCATTGTACAAAGGCTTGCTGTCTGTGCAATCGCCGCCTATTTACAGTCGCCCAGTCTTCCGGAAGAAATCTGTCTCGGCTACTACACGCGTGCGCGCAGAGCTCTTGTTAAAAGCATCAGCCAGCCTTCCATGAAAACTCTGCAAGCTCTTTTGATTATTTCCTCATTTACTTGCGGTAATTTTAATGGCTCTCCCATCAGTCGTAAGTACCTTAACCTGTCCATTTCTTCTTTATTCAGTCAAAGGTCAGCCGGTCCTTGCCAGACGTTTTTTCTACGGCGCAGTGAGAATGGTGTCGGAACTGCGTCTCGACATTGATCCAGACACTCTCGAAGTCATGACTGGAGTACAGTACACCGAAAACGAAAAACTTGAGCGACGACTCTTGTTTTACATAATGCAATCCAATCTCAAAGTCATAAAAGTCATACGAGGACCTTCCGCATTTTTGGCCACCGCCTCTCACACGCAGCCGTCCTTTGCATCATCATTCGTTGAAATTCATTCCCACCAAGTGAAGCCGCCATGTAATCCATTCACGAACCAAGTTTACGACATTTACTACCGATCGGAGTTGCAAGATATTCTGTATCAAGCTTCAAAGTATCATAAAATTGGACCGTACCCTGTCTCTGATATTCTGTCGAATTCAACCTGTCAGAACCTGGACGAACTGCTGATAGCATTCAAAATGCGGCTGCCATCATATCTTTACATTGAATCAGCCGTGCAACTATTTCAAATCTCCAATGCCACCACCGCCGCTGATATTACCAGTTCAATCACAATGACCATTACCTACTGCTCAGCAGTATGCCTGTTGAATCGCCCGAAATTGTACTTGACAGGCTACTTGCCGCTCGATTCGATATTTCTGACGGGCAGTAACCAAGAATCTGTCGGTGTGCTTTTGACTGCGCTGGATGCAAGTCTGAGCGCGGCAAGGAATCTGGCCCAAATCAATTCATGGATGATTCACATGTGTCCCATTCATTTTCGCGCGTTTCTCTGGCGGGACCGGTGTTTCTTGTTTTTTTCATTGTTTGAAGCTGCTGTCGTCTTGTGGTAAGAATTTATATATGTCTGCAAGTCTTCATTGCCACTGTTTTTGTTAAACCTCTTGAACTGACAGGTTCACAACGACACGAACACTCCCATTCTGGTGGCGCACCGCGAACAACCCCGGTCTCTTGACAATGTCCGCTACTGATCGTCAATCCATCCAAAGCGAAATGCGCGACATTTTACAAGCACTTATCGAAATTGAAACAGGCTTCCCATCTACGCAACATGATCCTGGTCAGACTGAACATCGATTTGTACCAAGCGGCACCGAAAACATGGCAACTCCTCTTGTAAAATGCATGCAGGGAATGTTGTACGAGATGGAAATCGCCGGAGAAGCTGCACTAGCAATGGATACCGAGGATGTCACCGCTGCTGCTACGCGCCCGAAAGGCACCGAACTATTTGAAAACAGTCTCGAGTGCGGAATCACTCTTGGGATGAAAGTCATGAGTCTTGTGAAGGAGGAGCATGTGGAGTGTGTGGGTGTGAGCATTTCAATAGCCGAGCCGTTTACAAGTGAACCGTGGGTTTATTTGGGACTGCTTGGGTTGCGCGTGAATGGAATGTCATGGCTGGCACATTATGAAGATGAGTGGGAGATGTTTTGGAATTCGCTCAAGCGCTTGCTTTAGCGAATCCCTCCATCAACTCTCGCTTCAGTGATACAAAGATTCTCATTAAAATAGAGCTGTGGGCATCTGTTCAATGGCTTCACGAAAACCCTCTCACGTCTATCCAACGTGTGCGTGCGAGGATAAGTTCTTCTTTGTCTGTTGATGCTGGATCCACTTCTGCCGCTGCAGTCTCGGTATCTGAGAATGCAATTTGCTTGAAAAGGTGCGCTAATGCATCGCGTTCGTTGCATTTGTTTTCAAATATCAGCGCTAAACCCCGAATGAAATTAGTTGCCCGGCAACGCTGTTCTTTAAATAGGCCAGATCTTATTAATAAAAGGCATTCTTTGAGTTGCGCATTATTGTTTTTATTCGGGAAATGCACATCCTTTTTCTTCGCCGAAAAGAAATCGAGATTCAGTGTCAGCCGAAAGCAATGCCAAAGATGCTTTCGTTTCCAGTGGGAGCCGCGAGGAGGCCCTGAATCATGTCCCACCACCTGTAAAAGAAGGGTTAGTACATAACGCGTGCTTTTGGGCGCATCGTCCGTCGGTCGGGCATTCATCGTCGGAAAGTGGCTCGCCGTGTCAAGTAGCAGAGACAGCATCGTCGGGTTTCGATCTGTTGCTCCAGTATCCCGTGCGTAGCGGCCGGATTTCGGGTGGTCTCGATCTTGTGGCCGGGTCGTCATCTCGTATCCCAGGTGCACAGCATAGCGTTGCGTGTTTGACTTTCGTTCATCCCCCCGTTGACTCACTTTTGGGCCGCAATCCGAGCCGATCGCCTCGGTGGCACCTTAGCTGCGATTCGCTTGCTACGACGAACCCGCTCTTTCTTCACCCGGACCCTTGGTTGCACCTCGACTTCAGCAGCCACCGCTGCCACGGTGTCGTACTTGGCCTGCACCAGCACATCGGCATTGTCAGAGACAAGGCAGTCCATACGAAACTCCAACTCGACTTCGTCTGGGATGTGCCGCGTGACCTTGTACAGCTGCTCGTCAGTGTACCCAGTGAACTTGAAGCACGAATCCCGCTCCTGATCCGACATCAAATCCACCGTCACGGCCTTGAAGACACCCGCCGCAATGATACTGTACGGCAGGTCCGCCACATCGCATGACTGAACCAAATTCTCCAGGAGGAAGAATGCTCCTACGAACATCTTGTCTGGAATGGAAGGCGTCGTCATGAATTCGAGTGCAGCAGCGTCACGTCTCGTCAGCGCAATGTAATTGGCAAAGTAGACCTGCAGCCAGTCCAGGACAGTCGGGCAGCCCAGATTCCAGTCAAACTGTGAGATGATCGCATATTGCAATCCATCCATCACAGCTTGCGAACAACCGTGCGGATAGAAGGGATCCAAGCTTCGCTGCCAGTTGTCCTCCCTGATGAGCTCCGTGTATCCGGGCCGGCTGCTATGGTAGTAATCCTCCGCCAAGAACACGCAGAGCGAGTAGACGTCCATCAAGTCCCTGTTGGCAATGTTGACGGATCGCGCCAACACCAGGTCCAGGTACGCCACCGTGCGGTACACCAACTCGCGGGGAAAGCCGTGCTGCACAGCATCGGAGAAAACCACCTCCATCAGCTGTGGTCTGAAGTCTTCGGCCAGGTCCGGGTTGCGTGCGGAGGTGGTGGCGTAGGAGGGCCCAACAGAAAAGGCCTCCTCAGCCTGAAAACAAAATGAGTATTCAGTATTCCTGTCCATATAGATGAGAAATAAAGAATGCAAGTTACCTTCATCAGATATTGGATCCAAAAGGTTTGACTGGAGCAGTTAAACCCGGATCCAAAAACTCGGTCACAGGCCGAGTGAAACGCGCTCAGGTCCAGTTCCGAGACGGTCGAGAAGTCCTCCGTGTAGGACGCAACCCTGATGGACGCAGGCACCTTGGTCGCTGCTGGCACCGTAGCAAAGTCCAGCAGAGCACCGTTTCGGCGCGTGTCGACAGTGGCTGGCTCGACCGTCTCGGAAACTTGGGCCCACTCGTCGACATTGCTATCTACCTCAGGTGAACAAAAAGAAATTAATGCAGAAGAAGAGGCAAGAGAAGAAACTGAAGAATAAATAGAATAAGAAACATAAGAAAGACGAGAAGGATATGCCTGTGTTGCCACGGACAGTGTTTGAGAGTTGACATCATCTTCCTGGTCCCAGTCAATCCCGCCGACAAGAGCAAGCTCAAGCGACGCGATTGGGCCGGTAGGGGAGAGAAGAGTGGTATGGGACGGTGCGTGGACGTGATCCGACGCTTCGAGTTGGGCAGGTGGGGTTCGCATGATGGTGAGCATTTTATTTTTTTGGTGTCCGAACCGGGTCCTTTTTGTATCCCCCAACTCGCATTATGCAATTTTGGGCGGGACAGCAGCCCAGGCCCCTTGCCCGCGAATTTTGGGCCTTTGGGAGGGACGGAACACGCCGGATGAGGCGGGCTGACGTCACGTCATATGCGCTGGTCTTGGCAGCTGGGCCGAGCTGACTGAACGTAACCTGCGCTGAGCAGCCCTCAGGGTCGATGCATACTCAAAGAGCACACGCAAGAATCTACCTGGCAATGTGTTTCGTGAGGAGCCGAGCGATGCGTGTACCTGTGACGGGAGTTACACCTCAAACCATCGCTATGCCTCCCACTGCGTATCAGTCAAAAGAAACCCCATGCCAGCAGAGCACAGCATCCCATTCCATAAAAAAGACACGGATGGTGAAGGTTTGTTTGGAATCGGAGTCTTTATTCAACGGGTGGTTGACTGAACTAACGCGCAAAAGTAGACGTCGCCTTTCAAATCACCACTGCGAAGACCAGTATTCAACCGGACACAAGCGCGATTATTTGGATTCTGAACATATACTTGAACTCGCCACCAGCTCAACCTGACTGCCTTCACTTTTTGCAAAAATGAGTCTGTTGCCATATCGCCCAATGCACCGAGGTCATCCAAACGCAGCCCTCAAGCCAGCAGCAAACTTATTCTTTTCATCAGAATTCTCGGCACACTCATCTGCGAAATTGTCCGACTTCAAGTTGTGTGGGCTGCATCTGCTGAAGGAGCTTTCACTTGTTTCGCCGGCTTTACAGCGTCACCAACACCTCTACCATGTGCAACAACTTGGCTTTGCTTCAACGCACCCACACAAGCGAGAAGCGTCGGATATATGACAGTGACCGTTTTGGACACAGATTTCAGGATCGTGGATTGCAGTTTCGGCACATGGTTTAACAGTTCGCCCACCTGTAGACCCATAACAAGACGTGCTAAACATTATTTGCATGGCTGAACTCGTACATGGCCGCTCCGCCAAATTTACCTGTGCGCCGTCACTCTTTGCGAACATGAGTCTATTGCCATGTGTTCCATTCATTTTCTCGCGTTCCTGTTGCGGGACCGATGTTTCCTGTTTTTTCATTGTTTGAAGCTGCTGTCGTCTTCTGTACATGTCTGCAAGTCTTCATTGCCAGCGTTTTGTTAAACCTCTTAACCTGCAGGTTCACCACAATAAGAGCACCCCCCTTCTGGTGGCGCGCATCAAAGAACCCTGGTCTCTTGGCAATGTCCAAAGCGAAATGCACGCCATTTGACAGGCCTCATCGAAATCGAAACAGGCTTCCCTTCCACGCAACCCAGGCTAAACATCGATTTGGACCAAGGGCACCGAATACATGGCAACCACGAGAGGGAAATCGCTGTAGCAACTGCACAAGGGATGTATACCGGAGATGGCACTGCTGCCTCGCGCCCGAAAGGTACCAAACTGGTTTGAAAACAGTCTCGAGTGCGAAATCTCGCTTGGGATGAAGGTCATGAGTCTTGTGAAAGAGAAGCATGTGGATTGTGTGGCTGTGGGGTTACAATAAGAGAGCCGTTTACAAGTGAAACATGTGTTTATTTGGGACTGCTTGGGTTACGCGTGAATGGAATGTCGTGGCTGGCTCATCATGAGGATGCGCGGGAGATGTTTTGGAATTCGCTCAAAGTGAATCCCGTCATTAAGATTCGCAGAATGTGGTTAAAATAGAGCGTGATGATACTCTTTGCTTGAACAGTTTTACAATAAAGTTTACATGATGGGGAAACTTGATATGAACGAAAACAAAGGTTGGTCGCCCTTTGTGTCACGTGTCGCTAGTTCATGTTGTTCAAGCAGGCGCCCTTCTTGTGAGACGTATTCTTTCTGTTCCCCCTCCCCCCTTCCCTCTCCTACAATCTCATATGTGAGAGCAGACTGAAGCCTTCGTCATTCTACCCTCCTTCCCCATCAGGAGTTGTCCGCTGTGAGCAGGAGCTTTTTTTCTGCACACGGGTGTGATGATATGAACTTATCGGGGCATCTGTTGATGTATGTAAGGAGGGTTGGCAGTTTGAGAGACTGGAACAAAACTTTAGTGGTGAGCCGACGCTCATTAACATCTCTGTCATCTCTCGATGAATGCGGCTCGTCCTTTTGGGGGTTCGAAGCTGGGTTGCCTTCAGTGGCTGTCTCGCGCGTTCCCATCTACGCCACCCAGGGTCAACCAATTTTTGCAACAATAATCTCCATGTCCGCTCCCAATTTCAATTTTTATGCAAACTCATCTGACTTTTATGTTCGAACTTAAAAATCGCTTCCAGTGCTTACACGAAGTGAATGGGTTCTCCCCAAGCACTTGCACTTCACTCTTGACTCATCCGCTTTGAAATGCTCTTCCAGCTTATGCGGGGGGTAAATCGAAGTTTATTCAATGTCCAATCAAACAAGCGATTACAGCCATAGTAGCCGAAGATTACAGCTCCAAGGAATAAAGCGTCTTGAGAGAAGAATTTTCTGCAACGCCGAAGAATGTACCACAACATCCGACGTAGTAATTTATGCGGATGACCGATTCTCGCTAAACCGCAGCTTTATATGTCGAGGAAACGATTATGCAAGTTGATAGAAATTCAATCAGCTCTAGGCCTCATTTTCCCAAAATTCCTTCCACACAGTTTCGTAGGCAGCGCCCCACCGAAACTTCCCGCCAACATCAATCCCCAGCAGCCCCAGCAGTACCCACGGAGAGCGATTCTGTCGTATCACGTCCACAGGGACCGTTGTTTCCAACGAAAGAACCTGCATCTCAAACACCAACGCGTCGGAGTTCACAGAAGCAGAGTCTGCGCTGCTTGTCAGTGCTTCTTTTTCAGCAAAGTCATCTTGTTGTGAAATTTCCACCAGCATGGCTTCGAGACAATCCACCAATGGGGTCTAATGGTGAAGCAGGGGAGTTTGGATCGAGTCATAAGATGCTCATGTGCGTAATTCAGGATTGGTGCACGTTGTTAAGTTTTGAAAAAAGTCGAATCACATACCATCATATTCGGTGTAGGTGCTCGTGCATCTGTGCGAAGCTCCCCATCCCCCATCACGGTCTCAAACAATCGCAGTGCACGTGCAAGATCTTGAATACATTCATAGTACCGTCTCCGAAGAGCTGACACGCTTTCTCCACTTGCTGGATGCGCTGAGTTTGCAACGTTGTTCCACCAGCCCTTCCCCATGCGACAGAGCACAAACCAAAACACGACCGCCGCTTCATAAAGTCCCATGCACATCCCAAAGCTCTCTTGCCAAAATACGGCAGATAGCTGCGTGACCACCATTGCTGAGGTGGAAGCAGTCCCAGGCGCGCCAACGGGGAATACTGGGGTGATTAATGGAACGGGGAATAGAAAAGAAGGCTTTTCTTTGTTAATTGGCACCTTTTGTTTCAAATGTGGCTGTGCCACTGTACTTGCAGATGGGACATGTATTTCAGGCGCAGTTCGGTCCAAGCTAGTGAGTGCTACAATTTGTGAGCAGACGCTCCATATCTCAACTGCGTTCTTCAACGAAGTGTGTATGCTGCTGCGGATGTGAAGGCTGTGTTTTGAGGCTGTTGGGGTTTTGAAAGCGGAAGTAGCGGAGAGGTACAAGGTGGGTCTATGGAGACTGCAGAGTGCGGCTCGATAGTACATGAAGAGAACTATCATGCCGCCTCGTTCAGTGCAATTCAAACACGTCCAAGTCAGTGTCGGCGGGTCGATAACCAGACGTGCTGGCACTTGAGTGTGGAATGTGCGCAGTTTTGTTTCAAGGATTGCGATTTTGATCCTGGAATGGCCAATAAGATGCATCAACGTGGGTGGTGGTGTCCGAACAAAGTCCAGAATTTCTTGCATCACATCAACGAGTCCGCAAAAATAAAACTGCGAGCCAATCGAGTTCTCGTCAAGCGATCCGCCCAGGGCATAGCCAAAGTCTCGACAAGGCTTCACCCCTTGTGGAGTAAATACGTGTACATCTGGACCAACATCCAGCCGCATCGTTTTCAATCCATAGTTAAAGACCCAGAAAGTTCGGCGCCAGTCTTCCTTCTCTTTTTCCGTCATTCTATCCCTTATTGACTCAATGTCGTCGGGGTCGTGGTCGAGTTGCAAGAGCATTGCCATGTGCACCGCTCGCTCCATGGCCGGAAAGGCCAGAGCGACTTGGCCATACACTGAGTGGGGGTAGTTAAAGTGTGAGCTTGAAGTAAGCGCAGATAGCAAAGGACTGATTCTTACAGAGCGCAAATACTGCCACATAGTACAATGCCTGGACAGACTTGACAGCCGGTTTCAAATCCTTGAAAATGGCTTTGCGCGCGCGGTTATAATAATCAAGGCAGATTAGTTTCGGCAGCTGCAGCACCTGCGCGCACACGCAGATGAACGCGTAACGCAGCGCCGGCGGCTCGCGAAAGTACGATTCAATCAACAGGAACGGATCAAACATCAGAAACGAGTTTCGGAAGAGAAGTGGATGCCCACACACTACAGCGACAAGCATTTCATACTCGCCGTACAACGGCATCCTGTCCTGGTGATCCAGGTGCATCGGTCCAATAGTCTCCTGATCCACAAATTGCATGTTTGATGCGACGTTGATGATTTGGGAGAGAGTGTAACTGGGCGGCGCCATGTACTGCTGGAGCTCGGAAGGTATATTGGACTGAGATGAAGGGTTCCCATATGAGGGGTCATGCAAGTCCAAGTGCGATTGTTGGCCTGACTCAGCATGAGTCACCGTTTGAATCGTTGCATCCGTTGTGGAATCCAAGTCTTGAAGTCGATGATCCTTGGATGGATACACGCACCGTACTCGCAACTGGCTGCATCGTCCGCAAATCGGCCAACGCTTGTCACACTTTTTCCTGTCCGAACGGCAGAGGAGACATACTTTTTGCCCAGCGCTAACTCCTTCAAGTGAGGTCGGTACCTGCCGGGTGGGTCTGGCGGACGGGATACAGGGAATCTTCAACTGTAGGCATCGTGAGCATGGCCGTGTTGTTGTTGGTGTTGACGGATCATTGGCCGGGCTATTGCTGTCGGAGTCGTTCTCTGCTGCCGGTATAACACACCGCTTGCGTACGACTCGACAACCAGCGCATGCGAGTGCGCGCCGTTGCTTGTGTTGCTCCATTTTGTCTGAAAGACTGGACTGCAGAAAACATTATTCACCCCCACACATAAACCGACTTCGATACAAAAACCCTCGCAGGGAGCGTGTGCGCGTAATTGAAAGTATTTATTTTTGTCCGAACGAAGGGACGGAAGTCCAGAACCCTCGAAGTCTCCCGTGGGATGAGAGGGGTCTGACGTGATGTCGTGTGCGCTGGTCTTGGCAGCCGATCCTAGCTGACTGGACCCAATACATGCCCAATCCAAACGCCAGAGACAAGTGAGAACACGATACTGATGGACAGATAGAATGAGCGTGGGTCTGTCCGTCGACAGGCTAAGTACGGAGCCGAGCGATGTGAGTGTCGGTGACTGGAGTAAACGCCTGATTCAAAAAAAAGGCCATGGCAGCAAATCACAGGAATCCCACTTCAACAAAACTGACAAGGATTGTGGCGGTTTGTATTGGAATCGGAGTGTTTATTCAAAGCGTGGTTGACTGAACAAACGCCCAAAAGCCACAAGTCATCTTTTAAATCACCACTGCAAAGACGCGAATTCAACGGAGCACGAGCGTGTTTATTGCAATTCTACACTCACGCAGGAACTATCCACCACCTCACCATGGCTGTCGTCGCTCTGGGGCAACAAGGGGTCCATATCACCCGATGAAGCAACATGATCCAAACAAAGCCCCACGCCTGCCTCAAACTTATTCTGCTCATCCGAAATCTCAGCAGTGTCGTTTTCGATGGCACCCGCTTCCAGATGTGTAGCTGAATCTGATGAAGGAACTTTCACTTCATTCGCAGGCTTTACATCATCACCAACATTGCTGACGTCTTGAACAACTTGACTTTGTTCCAACGCGTCCAGACAAACAAGAAATGTCGGGTATTCCACAACGACTTTTTTTGATAGAGATTCCATGATCGTGGCGTGCGGTTTCAGTGCATGGTATAATGGTTCGTTCGCCTGCAGACCCATTAAAAAGACGGGTTAGATACCTGAAACACACCATAATTTTTCAGCGCTAGATTCACCGCAAGCTCACCGGAACATGCTCTCGCCGCAGGTAGACAAACAACGTATCCACAGACGCACCCGAAAACCGAGTCAGCTGACATAGCTTTTCAGGAGCAATGGCGGAAGATTTTGGTGAAAGTAGATTAGAAAGTGTGTCCTTCAAAGTGGCCGATTCCTTGATTCTGAAGCGAAACATTCAAAAAAAAAACCGGGCAAAGGAAAAACGGTAAATATCGTGTTTCGAAGAAAAGCACCGGCATGTCACTTACGCGCTCTGAATCGTCGACACACGCACATTGCCCTCCTTGCACGTGAAAATAAACTCTGCAGTCCAAGAGATGGTCTTTGATCTGGAGACAAGATCAGATACATATTCCTTAAACCCCAACAGAAAGCACCCGTACTTGATATGAAACATGGACTGATTCGATTCATGCCGTGACATTCCTCGCGGCATAAGCCGCAACGTGATCTTCCTTGACGAACAGTTCCTAAGTAAATGTTGCTGCTTTGGCGTCAATTTCGAATGCGTTGGTTGTGTTTCGGATGTATGAATCGTGTCGCGGGCAGCGTTGTCGGCAACGCGTGCTCCGCCTTCGAGGAATGCAAAGTCGCTCGCAAGTTGGCTTGAATCGAACGTGCGAAGTGATACGTATTGTGTCTTGTCTCGAATGCCGCTGCAGTTTGAGGTTGTTTTGTGGGACTGGACGCAGAGCATGCTGCATGACGGTGCCAGGCATCGAGGGCATTTGTACTGGGAAGATGTGCGAATAGAACTGTCAGGAGTCTGGGTGCAGTGGTCGGTGGTTTTAGAGGCCTCTCGTGCTCACCTTCGAAGGCTTCGAGCAGCTGCCACACTCAGTCTGGTCCTTGGGCATTTTTTCGAATTTTAAATAATATTCATCACGGACAAAAAGAAAGAAAGAAACGAGATGCCAAACAACCAACCAGTATTATACGAATAAGTCAAGCCATGCAACAAGAACAAGAAGCGCTGCTGGGCCCAAATCCATGCCCCCAAACTGAACCAAAAAAAAAAAAAAAGAAGCAATAGTAACAATAAGAAAAATTAGAAAAATACGGCTCTAAAACAAAATAGATCAACACGCGCATCATCCCTTCATCAACCTCACATCAAACGTATAACAGCTAAACAATATCCCATACATCAATACAGTCCTTCTCGAATCCCTTCAAAACTCAACACATTATCTAAACTCGCAGAAAGCGTGTCACTGAAGCTTGTACCAAAAGACCCCGCATCCTGTGCCTGAAGCGGTTCGATATGCACGCCTTCCAATTGGTCCTCCTCCTCGTCTTTCCATTCGGCATAGCACGGTTGAATGATTTTGCGCGACATTAAAAGGTTGCATGGGTCAAACGGGAAAAATGCGTCCAGCGTGTCAGTGACAATGTACAAAGTTTGCGATTGATTTGTTGCTTGATTTTGCTGATCTGAAAGTGCATTCGACTTGCTGCCGTTTTCTGTAGCGTTGACGCTGCTGAGCGAGTCTGACCGTTTCATTAATGAGTAGCAGTACAGGATATCCAGCTTGTGTGTGATGCGCGCAAACTCAGACACAATCGATTTGGTGCAAATCTGGGTCAAGTCGCAATTGTCAGCAACAACTTCAAATCACGCCATTATCAAAGCGTGAAAAGAAATGTGTTACCTGCAGAGGCGCGAATTTCGACATAACGATTCGTTGGAAGCCAGCCATTTCGTCCGGCAATTGCACCGACGACCCCACTCCACGCCCACCATCATCCACAATCTCTCTCCACCGAAAGCAGAAAATGTACAACACAGCTTGCACAGTGGAATAAAACACTAGATCCCGTTTCATGTCCGGATTCGTTTTCCCAGTCTCGTTTGCCTCAACGTACTGCACGCACCAAGCTGTGAGTAACCGGAGACATTGCAGCAAACTTTGCTTGTCCAAAAATGTAGCCCGTGAAATGAAACTGGAGAGGTATGATACAGCACTGACGCGGAGAATTGCCGGTGTAGAAACGTCAAACGATTTCTGTGCAAGCAGCACCAAGAACCCTTCACACCATTTCGACGACAGACTTGTTGCATGAAAGAATAAAAACTGCGTGTATCTGCACTTGTGCGTTGGCAAAACAGTCCGCTCAAACGCATTCAACAGGTTTGAAAAGAAACCTTCAAGGACAAACTCTTCCTTTTCATGTGCCTTGTGAAACCGAGTTACTTGCTGCAGGAGGTATTGAAGCATGGAATCCAGCTTTCCTGCCATCTCACGAAAGTCTGTAATGACGGGAGCCACTTCGATTTCAAATTCATCGTCATTCTCATCCTCATCGCTTTCAATATCTGAGTCTGAATTTGAATCTGAGTCGCTCTGGTCGTATTCTTCATCATACAGACTTTCCATGGACAGTTCGCCGCCTGGGATATCAGCAGCCGATCGAGCGGCTTTTCCGGCCGAAGCGAAGGTGCTTGGTGATGCAAGCAGATCCGGTGAGTCTAATTCTGCACCATCAAAGTCGAAACAATGCTGCAAAACAGAATCGTATTCATCTTCATCCAAATCATCCAAAGACGTTTGAATTTCAACCTACGAAAAACAGAAAGAAAAATCCAAAGAGGTCAGATCATCAATGCATGGAAGTGAAATATCGACACAAAAACGCATGAAAATAATAGCCATAGATACTTACATCAATCTGCACAAGTTTATCAACGACAACAATCCAAATCGAGTTTTCCAGGACAGGCGCATAACTCGCCAAACGCATCAGATTTTTCAAGTACCACATATTTTGTTCAGCGCTTTCAGTCTTGTGAGGAAAGTTTTCGGAAATGAGCGGTGTCAACAGAGATGGGGCCGATGGGATGAGACGCAAGACACCGGCAAGAATGGAATGAATGGAATCGAATTTGGTCGACAGGAGGGCGGGTGATTCCTTGTCGACGCATGCTGCAGAGTGAAGACTTTGAGTGTTGTTTCATTTGAATGCATGCAAAAAAAAAATAATGATTTACCAGAACGAAGAGACGACACAAGCATCTGCAACACGGGAGCCGCAAAGGAAGCGTTCGCAGAGACCAAATTCTCCATAAGCCTTCCGTACTCGTTGACAAAGGAGACACTGTTGACACGAAGCCAATCGATGCGAAGCACAGCGTGGACAAGAGACAGAGACTGCATGCGAGATACGCAACCGGACAGTGCGGCAAGCCAACACTCTAGCTGAGCAGCAGGAAGTCGTCGGGTGGCACGGTCTGTAGGGTGAAGAAGCGCTGCAACGGCGTCTGTGCTGCCTCTGGAAAGGGCCACCGACAGTGTCTGCAAGGCAGTGGCATGTGTCCACTCCTTGGTTGAATCTAGTGCGACACTCTGATCAACCGATTCAGAGAGCGACTCTCGTTCGGGCACAGACATCCGGGGCCGTTTATGGCCGGATGACTCATCCCTCGCTTCTTCGGAGGGCTCTCGTTTGAGCCGGCTCGAGGCTTCTTGCCTCTTCTTCCTGTTCACAATGGTATCGAGGGGTGCTGTCTCAATCAGCGGAGTGCGTGGCAGTGAGGCGAGCTGACGGTCTACAATCCGGCTCATCCCCATTCAAATGTCGTTTTTGTTTCCTTTTTACGGTTTCTGTGCGGACGGAAAAATGTAAAAAATTTATCATTCCTTGGTTTTTATGTCGAGTGTAAAATATATCAGCAGTCGGGCTGTGTGCTTCACAGCGGAGCATTTGTGGACAAGGATGATCTGCCAGTCGATATAGCGGGTTGCTACTGTATATGAAGTGGTCCTGTGGAGGCATCGGAACACCCAACTCCTCATGATGCCTTCAAACGCCAAGAAGGTACTTTGCAGCAACACTTGAAGGAGGGTCACAGTTTGACAGGCAATCGCAGCCTTGATTCATGTCACTGCTCTGTTCTCTCTGCTGACAAAGTAGATTTTTAACCCAGACGCATTTGGAATATGGATTTTCATTCCGAGAGGACAGCAATGGTATTTTGCGGAGCCGGTGCGTCCTTCGGTATGATACTCAATTTTTATAAGCATCTATGTTGACTGATGTGTTAACTCTTTTAAGAGTGTTGTTATGGAATCTACTGCTACAACTGACTCAGCTCACGATGTGTAGACAGTCGCCACTCGAATCCATCGCCCGCAAACAACCACCTTTGATAGCAGCGACTCAGCACCATCACCGAGCCTGCTTCATTCTCAACTTCAAATATGAAAGCATATTTTGTGACAGAATTTGTTGAAGAACAAGGGGACGAGGAAACTTCCACCACATCTACAGATGTTTCCCAAACAATAACAGTCGGTATAATGTCCCACTTCCCATCACCGAGTCCATATCAGCCTAAAACTTCGAGTATGAAAGTATACTGCGTTACAGAATTTGTTGAGCAAGGTGCGTTTAATGAACGCACACACATGTGGTATTAATCAGCATCTTGCATAAAAGCACGGAATTCAGCGACTCAACTTTTCCTCAAACATGAAACTCATTCTTCATCAGTGGTCACTATCAATACTATGCGCAGACCCGGCCTCGCTTTCAGCCTTCCACCGAAACTTGTTTGCAGACTGACTGCGTTCGAAACTGTTCCGGCAACTCCCCTTCAAATTGGTTTCCGCTCAATCCAACAGCTCCAAACCGCTAAAATTCGCAAGTGACGGGGGAATCAACCCGCTAAACTGATTGTTGCTCAAATCGACTGCATGGAGTTGCTCCAGGTTTTCAAACAAATCGCAGGATAGAGTACCATTGAAGCGGTTGTTGCTCAGATTCAAGCTTCTGATGTTTGGATAAGTTGATGTGAACGCAGGAATGGGGCCCGATAACTGATTGTGGCTCAAATTCAAAGTGAACAGACATGGACTGAATCCCGCGTTCGTTGACAAATGGCCCGACAGTTGATTGTGATCCAGGTTTAGCGTGTGTAAATCGCAATATGCTAATTCCCAAATGCTTTCTGGAACGGTACCGATCAACTGATTATAGCTGAGGTCCAACGTGCCCAGATCTTCCAAGGCTCCAAAATCTCGATGTAACGGACCAGAAAGCTTGCTGTTGTTTAACTGAAGCTTAAGGAGTTCTGAAAGCACGAAAACTCCAGATGGGATCTTGCCACAGAGCTGGTTGTGACCGACATTCAAGTCGCGCAAATCCCGAAGGCTTCCTATCTACCCGGAATTTCACCACAGAAATGATTGTGACTGAGGTTCAGAGTTTTGAGAGAAGTTAGCAGTCCAATTTCCGTCGGTAACCTTCCGATGAGTTCGTTGCGTTGCCGCTTCAGAAAAGTGAGATTCACAAGCAATGTGATTGAATCAGGGATCCTGCCAGCAAACAAGTTCCGGCCGAGGTCCAAAGGTCGCACAGAGAATCGGTTTTTGCACAAAATCAGGAACTGCAAAGGTGAGAACCCTTCAATTTCAGACGGAAATGGACCATCGAGATTGTTGTTGTAGTTCAAGGTATTGCAGGTTTCTAAGCGCCGCGATATAGTTTGGAAGCCTCCCAGAGAGTTGATTGCATGAAAGGTGCACCGAGATAAACATCTGTGAAGGGCCCCGAATGCATGATGGTGAACTGCCCGAGAGAATCAAGTTTCCACTCTAAAAAGCAATGGCAGTCGGAATATCGATTCGGGAATGGGACCCGAAAATCTGTTGCGATCGCCCTCGAGCATCGATAGTTGCGTGCATAGGCCGATGGATGGCGGTATCGGTCCTTCGAAGCAGTTGTTGCTTAAAGATGGAGTGTTCAGCTAGGTCATCCCTCCAAACATATCTGGCACCGTGCCGGAAAGCTTGTTTCCCTGCAGACTCAAAGACACCAAGTTGATTAAGTTCCCAAAACTGTCGGGTATCGCCCGTCAAGTTTTGTGAAGCTCAGATTCAGATCCGTCAAATTCACCAGATTGCCCAACTCTGACGGGATGGCGCCAGCCATGTTATTATTGTCCAAACAGAGAGTATTCAGATTAACCAATTCGCTCAAACTGCGCGGAATAGGACCATACAGAGTATCGATGTGAAGGTCCAAGGATTTCAACTGCTCCTGGCTGCCAATCATGCTTGACAGTGGACCACCCAAAAGGAAAGTCTCGAGTTGGTCAACGAGTTCGTCAGGAATGTTATCAAGCACGGAATGCCGGTTGATTGCTGTAACTGGATTGATTGGAAACTGCATTCAGAGTGCTCACGGGATACTTTTCAAGTCCTTCAGCATTGAATAAGGTTTGCACTTTTGCCAAGAACTCTGCCCCGAAAGTCGCTGGTGTGACGAAGCAGACGATTCCGTTGCGTTCGCGAGTCTGTCCAATGTGAACCAGGCCAATCAGATTCGAGTATGAGTGCGCTGTCAATGCGTTGTTGAAGGAACGGCAGACTCGCCGATACTTTGCAATCTTGAACGGGTCCAGCTGCAGAAGGATTTGCAGCAGGATTTCGATGGGCAGGTTGACCATGCCGTCGTTGTTCAAAAAAGTGTTCAAAATGATGGGTTTTGCATTTCGAAACCAGTCTCGCTATCAATACTATGCACCGACCGGGAATCCATTTCAGCCTCCCACCGAAACTTGTTCCCAGAGTGGGTTAGAAACCTGTTCCGTCAACTCCCCACCTGCTCAGAAAAAAGTCGGACCAAAAAACGAACTCCTTTTTGAACGTGTCTCAAAAAAACATTTATTGGATTTAATCCTTTCTCGAGACCGTCGGGAGATATAATCTCAATATGTTTTACACCTAATTGGCAAAATAAATAACACCACCACCTCTCCAGGATGTTTTCTAAATCAAACTCATGACATCTTTAATGTCCGGACGAGTATACTCGGATTTCACGTCCACTCCTACTTGAACAGGCGGCGGAGAAACCACCACCCGCCTTGACACCATGACAGGCTTCCGTATCATGACTGGACTGACCATGTCAGACGGTGAGTCGCTTCTCCGGTTCCGTCGAACCTGCAGCAATTGCGCTTCTGCATCGGAACTTTCACGGGCTCTTCGATTCAGCGACCTTCTTTTTTGAAACCTGCAACAACAGTAAATTTAGATCAACGAAACAACAACTCAAAATGCGGGGCAGCACAATAAAAACAACAACACACCATGCCATAACAACACTTCTTGGAATCGATAACCGCTCAGAAATGCGTTGATAACAAGCACTCGAAGGCGCCTCACTCTCTGAAAAACAATGCTCCAGCACTTTCAACTGATGCACTGAAAAGTGATACTGCGAAGCAGCCGAGAAGGTTTTGAATGAAGAATGCAATAAACTTTTTGAATGAATTGTTGTTGGTGAGAGTGATGGAGATGTGCGTTGAATACATTGGATGGAGATATGCGGGGGTGTGATTCGTGTTTCGAGATGCTGCGGCTGCGGTTGAGGGTACTCCGTAAACGGCGCACTTTTCAACGGTGAATGCCACACATCGCAGCTATTTGTCACGACAGCCGTTGCAGCACCCACAGAAGCGGCCATCGGGAGTTTGGTAATAATGGCTGGCAAATTAGGGTTCGTTTCGTAAAGATTCGGAGCTTGTGAAACAAAAGACTTGGCAGTGACAACAACAGACTGGAGATGGGTTTGTTGTGAAAGAGAAGAGTGTGTGGCATGTGAGGTGGAGGGTGGCAGTGTGATGTAGCAGACATTCTTTTTGGTGGAGAAATGATGCGTGTTTGAGTGGTCATATAAACCATCGGGTGACACGGGCATCCCGGCGATAATCGGAGATTGTGCTGCTGCTGCTGCTGCCTGCAAGGGATGAGGTGCTGCATCGAACGACTGCATCATGGTGTGCACTGCATCACTTGATAGGGGGTAGTAGTTTGGCAGGTGATTCTGCTGCGGGGGGTATCGATGGAGTGAATCGGACAATGGGACGAAGGAGTGGACTGGAGAGCACTTGCGGCCGCTGGTACAAAGGACTCTTTGCACTGGTTGATCTTCCGATGGCATGGAAGATGAAAAGAGACGGGGAGGGTGTCGGAGGGACAGGGCGGTTTGACGGTTTGAAGCAGAATTTGTGGTTTCCGACTCTTTTTTTGTTTCTTAAAAATTTGTGAAAATTGTATCAGAAAGATGAATTTTTTCATTTTTGATGGTTGGCGCCAGACGAAGCAGAATGTAAAAAAGTGGAGATGAGAGAGTTGTTTATAAAAAGGAGAAGTGGACCAAGTGATACACGGAACGGTTACTCCATCGGACTGACAGTCCCTCTCTCCTTCTCTCCTTCTCCCTCTCCCGGTATCTCTCTCTCTCCTCAGACATTTTTCCGTTATCGCCATTATCAGCATAATTTATTTACTTGCCACTGTCACTATGACCAAAAAAAAACAGATCATGAACGCCTCAGTCACTGCTTCTCGACTTTTTGGCTCTACGTTTATTTGCCGCTCGTCTGTTTTGAAACCTGTCGGAAAAACAAATCAGCAAACGAAAAAAAATAATTTTACATCAACAACAACTCACCAAATCTTGATCTTGTGAACATCCACATCCACTTCATTAGCAATTTCTGCCATACGTTCGATGCTCGGCAGCGGTGTCTCTGAAAACACCTTCTTTAACCAGACCATCTGATCTCGCGGGATACGAAACCGTTTGTTGTTTTTGTATGATGATCCCAATGATGAAGAAGAAGCCGCCTTCTTTTTACGTCCACCGACGCGCTTGACTACTGGTTTTGTTGATGCACCACCGCGGTCACTCGCCGTATCACTGTCATCCTCTTCATCTTGACCTTCAGAGTCATCGACGTCTAGATCGCTCGCATCCAACTTTTCGCGATCCCCCAAATCCTTGTCCACATCCCGCTTCGCCACCGTCCGTCGCGCCCTCCGCCCCAACAACTCCCTCCCCGAAATACTCCTGGGAGACAATTTATCCGTAACCGAGGGAGACGGCTGAAGCGCGATTGAATGCACCAACGTTGGTTCACCTTGCTGCACCGCCTGTTGTGTATAAACAGTTTCAATTGCCGAAAGGGGTTGTTGCAATGAATGTGGTGAAGCCGTGGTCAAGCTGGTGGATGAATATTGGTGTGGTGGGGATCCGCCTGATACGATGGATGAGAATTGGAGGGGCGAGCATGTTGTAATGATGGGGTGGGGGTCGGAGGGTAGGATGTTATTGTTGTTGTGTGTTTGGTTTTGATGTGTGAGGATGGACAAGGGATCTGTTGACCCCCAAGATATTGAAGATGAATTTCGATGGACATTTGAGAATTGGCATGATCGCTGTTGTTGCTGTTGTTGTTGGAGTTGTTGTTGCTGCTGCTGGAATTGTAGGTGCTGCTGCTGCTGTGGTTGGTGCGGTTGTGGTGGCTGTCGATGATCCTGAAACGAATACGCATTCAAAAGACTACTGTGCGACATGTGCGGACTATGAAAAGTCGGAAACGTGTTTATCGGATTCCAAGACGTGGGGCTCAATTCACTCATTGAATTCCATTGCATCGATTGAGCGGCGGGCGCGTTGAATGAAGTATACACGGTCTCAGACATGGACGCATGGCTCATGCCATCGTCACGTAAGGAAGCTCCATTGCCGCCATTGCCGCTGCTCAAGTTGTTGAAAACGTTTGGACTCTGAAAATTTTGTAAAAGCCCCGTTGCCGTCACCCAAGAATGCACAGCAGCAGCAGGACCAACTCCAGCGACCGTATAATTGAGCGATTGCAAGTTCAATAGCCCCATGGGTGTTGACCCATGGTCCAGCGAGTGAGACCGACGACCAGCACCCGCGAAAGAACACGGGGAAGTGAAATTGTTGCTGTTGGCCGCTGGGTTTGCTGAAAGAGAGCCCATTCGCAACCGGGTTGTTGCAGACCAGGGCAGTTCGAGCGGTGAGGCGGTGGGAGTTGCGATGGAGTTCATGAATGATGCGGTGTGGTGATGCGGCCAGTCGGCGACAGCGAGCGAGGGTTTGCTGTGTTGTGGCTGTGAATTGAATTGGTGTTGTTGCAGGAGAGTCAGACTGGTTGCGACGGGAGGATGGATTGTGTTTGCGATTTCGTCTGGGGGGGTGTTTGGGTTGTTCATAGGAGTCAGTTGGGGTGGGTGATGTGGTTGCCGCTTGGGTTAATATAAAATATTTATATCGTGGACATGTTCGTACTTAAAAAGAAGGGGTAATTGGGGAAATCAGAGTGATTTGTCTCTTTTTGTGTAACGTTGTACAGTTATACTCCGACACTTGGCAAAGAAAAATTTAAAAATTGCAGCAGTTAAAAAGAGATTGGTCATTTACCTTGGCATTTGAGTGTTGTAAGGAGGGTGTATCGAGGTGTCGAGGAGATGCTGGCTGGACTGAGATGCTAGTGGACTACTGTTCACAGGAGCAAGCAAGGTAAGGGTTTTGGAGAAATTGTTATCTTTATTCCTGAAACGGAAGCAGGTTGAAAGGCGCCAACGAGGCGTTCCAACACTTCCCCTCAACCGACTGAGGGGGAATGAAGAGAAGAATGAGAGAGCAAAACGAAAAGAATGTGAACAGTGTCAAAATGACTAGCTAGCGAACAGAGATCATGAAAGAAGTGAAGAGGTGGGTCCACCGATAACGGTCTTCCCCTTGATCGTGTGAGTGATCAACTACGAAAACCAAGAAGGTATAGAAGAAAGATATGACTCGGCGGGTACCACATCATGCAAAAACCCAGTGGGAGAAAAATCAGTGGCACGCACTCCCGGCGCAAATTGTATAAGTAAGAGTGATGATGAGAAAAGAAGATGTGAGTGAAGAAAAATAAAATGGATGTTTCGAAAGTCCTTGTCCGCCTAGACCGGGGGCGCTCAACTCTCGGAGGGGAACCCTTCGGGGGCGTGTCCGAATGCGAGTTTGCAGTTAAGTTGCGAGTGTATTCCCGGTGTCGGTTTGTGTAGGAGCTTTGCAGGGGTGGAATCCTGACATCCCGGTAATGGAATACCGTGTAGTAAAGAAGCTATTAGGTTGAAAAAGAGAAGTGAAGGTGAGAGAAACGCAAAGACGTGGCACCGGGGCACTTATCCGTTGACGATGTGGACAGAGGTCCAAGAGAACATGCCCAACTTTGAGCGGTGCTTGCGGAATGCCTCGCGACCGAGGGCTTTGGTCAGAAAGTCAGCGGGCTGATCAGCGGTGTTGATGTAAGTGATTTCGACCTGTTTGGTGTTGACGAGGTCTCTGATGTAGTGGTATCGGACGTTGATGTGTTTAGAACGGTGCGAGAAGACGTCGTTATTGCATTGATGAATCGTCGACATGTTGTCTTCAAACAAGGTGAGTGGAATTTGTATGGGAATGGCAAGCGCGGTGTACAAGTTGATGAAGGACTGGATTTCGCGACCCAGTTCGGAGATGGACATGTATTCGGCTTCTGTCGATGACAATGGGACAATCGAGGTCTTTGTTGACTTCCAAGAAATCGCGCCGTCTGCGAGAAGGACCAGGTAACCGAGTTGGGACTTGGCGCCAGTGTGGACGTTGTAGGCGGCGTCTGCGTAGCCATGGGGCTTGGAATTTCCAGCGGCGGAGTAGAGGATGCCGTGGTCTTTCGTGTCGTTCAAGTACCGGTAAGTGCGCATGAGGAAGTCCCAGTGGTCTTGAGACGGGTTGGAGGAGAAGACGCTGAGGAAGCTAACTGCTGTCGACAGATCGGGGCGAGTGTTGATGGCGGCGTAGTTGAGGCAGCCGATGGCTTCGAGGTACCGCTTGGGGTCAGCCATGAGTTTGGAAGTTGCAGTGGATGGATCGCTTTTGAAGGAGGTTGGGAGCGGAGACGAGATCGGGTAAGGTGGGAAGTCTTTGCTGAAGCGTTGGAGAATGTCTTTGATGTATTTGGTCTGATGAATGAAAATGCCGGTGGTCAAGTGTTCGACTTGGATCCCGATGGTGTAGGTGATTTTTCCAAGATCGCGGACTTTGAATGCTGATTTGACGTCATTGAAAGCGGCGTCGACCATGCGTTGGTCACCGAAAAAACAGATGTCGTCGACGTAGATTGCCAAGAAAACACGCTCGGTGCCAGTCGTCTTGTAGAAGACGCACGGGTCGGCAGTGGACTGGACGTAACCGCGGGACTTAAGGTGAGTGACGAGTTTGATGTACCAGATTCGACCAGCCTGTTTGAGACCGTAGAGGCCCTTGTGGAGTTTGTAAACGCGACCGGAGCCGTCGTCGTGTCCAGGCGGTTGCTTCATGTAGATCGGGTCCTCAAGGTCGCCGTAGAGGTACGCGGAGCTAATGTCGAGCATGCGAGTACTCCAATGGTGCAAAGCGGTAAGTGCGAGGAGCCAGCGGAAGGTGGCGCTACGCATGACGGGGGAGTGTGTTTCCGCGTAGTCGAAACCGAACCGCTGTGTGTAGCCCTGTGCCACCAGACGGGCTTTGAAGCGTTCGACCGAACCGTCAGCGTTGAGTTTGATTTTGTACACCCATTTACTGCCGATTAGGTTAGCACCGTCTGGGGCAAAGGCATAGGAATATGTATGACTTTCCTGGAGAGCGGTAAGTTCGGCTTCTTCGGCTTTGATCCATTGCTCTTTGAATGCACTTTTCATGGCAGAGTTGCGATTGGGGGGGTCGCGATCGCTGGAGGAGAGGATATCTGAGTGGGTAGGAGCAGCTGGGGGTGCTGAAGGTGGGGTGGGGTTGCTGTCATAGAGTGTTGAGGAGGACCAGTCTTCTCCAAAGAGCTGGGTTTCCCATTCATCCAGTGGGGTTGTAGATGAGAAGGAGGACGATGCTAATAAAGTCC